>JBBPDC010053556.1:0-11297 GCA_037974485.1 Hemigrammopetersius urotaenia
GACCTGGAAAAATTTGATCGATTATAGGTTCTGAATGTCGATTTCGATTACTTTTCGATTAATCGCCCAGCCCTACCCCCCACCACCCAAAATGTACTCCATCAGCCAATACATCGTATAGTAAAATAAAGAGGCCCCTTATAGGCCACGTCCACACCTACACGGCTGTTTCTCTGCATTCTGTCCACATGTAAAAACGCTGGTTTGGTTCCGTAAGAACTGATGTTTTTGAAAATTCCGGGCAAAAAAAAAAAAAAAAAAGGTGTGAACCGCCGGTGGTTTGTGTGCGCCTGCAATGTTCACAGTATAAACAGGCTAGAGCTTCTAAAGAGGTTGAGCGCAGTAGTGAATGCCGGGAATTATAGACAGGGATTATAAGTGGTACGCAAAACGCACCGCTGTTTTCACTCTTCACAGAGCTAATGCGCAATTTGTGACTTACTGCGCCCACGGGGACCCCGGCACGGACAATTTTTTACATTTAAGGCATTTGGCTGACTCTCCTATCCAGAGCGATGTACATCAGTGCTCCAGTAGTCCACAACTGTTTCTTAAACCTGTAAACAACTTAAATCCACATCAACTATTTAACAGAGATACTGTACATTCGGTGCACCTATATGACAACACAAGCCATAGAAAAGTCAAGAGAAGAGTAAGGAAGGGTTTTTTAAGTAAGCAGTAGAATACAAGACGTAGTTAGTCGCCAAGGTGCTCCTTCAAGAGGTATGTCTTCAGGCGACGCTTGAAGACGGCGAAGGACTCTGCAGATCTGATCAGAAGAGCGAGTTCATTCCACCACTGGGGGGCGAGACTGAGAAGAGTCTTGACGCATGTTTCCCCCTTCTTTTCAGCAACGGAGGCTCAAGACTAGTTTTTCATTTCAGTCGTCAGTGGCATCATCAGTCACAACCAAGAGGAATTCAAATAAGTGCAAAAATCATAATGTGCAGATACGCTCAACCTGAGTCTCCTGCTCTGAGATTTGGGAATTTCTGCTCTTTTTTATGAGCCGGATCATTTGGATCTGATCACTCAGAAGATTCGGCTCTTTTGGCCCTTAAACATAGACAGACAGGGAGATGCCACATTCTCTGTTCCCAGTTCACCGCTACGGCAGCCTGTTGTGAAAGCGGCGTGTAAAGTAATACCGGTAGATGTGGTTTTCTGATGAAAACTCTGTGACAAAAAATACAAGATTTTAAAGTCTGTGGTCAGTCTAGTAATATTCTATATCTGTGCCCAAATTTAGTCAAAGAACCGACTTGTTCGCGACCGACAACAATGCTGACAGATTCACTTCAAACGATTCGCTCAGCAACCATAACAGAGCACATTCTAAAATATACGAAAATATATACAAAAAATAAACAAGAGAAACACATAGTTTTACTATGTTTTTAGAAACGTGTACTTATATCACATTTGACAGAGATTATGGTTCCTAAGGTGTTCATGTTGTCTGGAGCCCTGCTTCATGTGCTTCTGACTCTCTTATGCTCTATTCTAGTCCAAATCCTCCTTTGTGGAAGGTATGTGCCCGCCCCCCCAACTGATGCCCACCAGAACCACCCACTAGAACCATGTCCATTATCCATAGCTATCGTCGACCTTCTCGCTTCTGTCCTGAGACGTTTAGTGTGAGCTGGTCCTGAATTGTGATTGGTTGGCACATATAATGAGTTCTAATGTTTACCTACCATTTTTAACAATCAGCAGATTTAATAAACCATATTTCATGAGTAGTTACTTAGTGGGCACCCCCCCTTCTGAAATCTGTCCACAGCCCCACAGCGCCCCCTAGGGTCACGGAGCAGGACGACGCTGATCGCCTACAGGCTTCACTATGGGTACCATAGTCTCTGGAACTCCCTTCCTGAAAACATCCGTACTATTAATTCCTTTTCTACTTTTAGATCACATTTAAAGACTCATTTGTTTAGATGTGCATTTTCTACATGATATTGAGAGCATTGTTTTATATCTTAGTATTTTATTGTATGTATATCTTTAAATGTATAAATGTTTGTACTTCTTGTTTTTATGAATTTATTTTACGTACGGTGACCTTGAGTGCCATGAAAGGTGCCCATAAAGAAAATGTGTTATTATTTTTATTATTAATTGTTAAAAGCGATAAAACTAAAGACGTGAACCAAGTTTCTCCACTGATCCACTACCTGTGCGGGCATGATTTTAACATGATTTTATGTGCGTCGCTCTGGATAAGAGCGTCTGCTAAATGCCGTAAACGTAAACTCAGACATTGTTTTAATGGGTGTATCTGCAGGTACCTGGGTAGCGAGAGTGCTGCTGGTAGAACCGGTCCACAGAGCGCAGCATCAGGTACAGAACCATCTCACTGTCTGGACTGTCCATGCAGGAGGCTGAGAACACACACACACACACACACACACACACACACACACATCAAAAATCTGAGTGCACATGCCGGATATTAAAGAGCATTTTAGAGCTGGAGCTCACACAGAGAAAGACGGGAGTGTTTTCGCTGGCTGTTGTGGTGTGAGGTTTATGTTCATGAATGTTCCTAAGGCTTCCTAAGCAGAGGTCGACCGATATGGGTTTTCCTAAAGGCAATGGTGATGCCGATATTTAACAGTCAGGGTCAGCCTATGGCTGATATATGCTGCCGAGATTTTTTTGGCCAATAATTACACATTTGCCGTCTGTTTGTGTAGTAAAATATCACACTAATAATAACAAAAGATACACTAAATTCCCCAAATTAAGTAATAAATAAACATATAACATTTGAACTTGACTAATAATTTGTAAACAAAAAGTTGTTACAAACTATTCCTGAGGGAAGATAAAATCGTAAACAACAATACCAAACAATACAAAAAGGAGACGGCAAATAATCTTTAATCTTAATCCAGTCCCTGAGTCTATATATGTCTATATCATATATATGTCTTTGAAATGAAGAATTTAACACTTACCCTGTCTGCGGAGATGCCCGATGCCGATATTGTAAACAAACGCTAAATATCGGCCGGATATATCGGTCGACCTCTAGTTCTAAGCGTGTGTTCACTCACTGATGGTGTCTTTGTGGAAAGTGTCCACGCTGTTCTCCTCTGCCAGGCTCCTGCAGCGCACCACCCTCAGGAACGCAGCGTTCTTACCTGGGGAACAAATGTCAACAGGTGGAGACATTCTTACTACAGACATACATATAGACACACATATATACACATAACATATAAACTATTAGTCTTCAACAAATACAAGACACATCACACAAGCAAGGGTTTAAAACAGGATGCTTGTTTACCTTAATTTCTATATGTGCACTGGGACTGAATGGCACATTTTAAACCTGTGTTTACATCCTGTTTTTCCATAAATGTGAGTGGCATTCATTTTTCTATAGTGTGGGCTCTTTAAACAGATAGGGTTTAAAGTGGAGTACTCACAGAACAGCTTGATGTCCTCTTCTGAGACACTCTCTGGAGGCTTCAGCAGAACAATACAGATGATTAGAGACAGAAAGAGCACACACACACAAACACAGCCGATAAAGAGAGCAGCTCAGTGATTTAAAGGTGTACGTTACCTTCCCCACTGTCTGAAGGTGGGACTGTATGTGTTTGGACACCACAGCTGCATCCTGCAGGGCCTTCTCTCTGTAGCTGGAGGAGCAACAGAGCAGAAACTCCATTACTGGTGTTGCAGGTTTGGTACTTCACCATATGGATCCATGATGTACGCCTTGCCTAAACCCCTTAACTCTGAGTGTCAGGTCCACAGTGTCACACCAGAACTTACACAGAGCACGAACGTTTAGTTTCACTGAGGAACAATACATAGCTTTACTGTACAACACACACAAAATACTGATTCATGGTAGACACTGAAAAATAGTGAATACTGAATAATAGCCAGAATCCTAAAGGATCAATCTAAAACTCATCATTAATCAGTCTAAAATTACAGAGTGAATAACAAACGTGTGAAAAGTTTAGGGGTCGAGTCTATTGAAAATGTTTCTGTAAACTGTGTACATTTTATAGTTCCTTCTAATATACCAAATTTAGTGCACAATTGTTTCTTAATTTACTTAGAATAAAATACATTTTATGGGTTTTTTTTCTATTTTTAGTGAATATGTTCTAAATAATTCAGTAAATTAACAGTAATTGTGTATTACGATGTGCAGGAGTGTATCTCAGTACAGAGTGTGTGTTTCCTTAAATTAGACTAATTAAGTCTCATTAAATCAGGGGTGCGCAAACTTTTGCACACAAAGCAGCAACAATGAAGGGGAATATCAGCACCACTGTGCTCCTACATGAATAATTAATACGCTGCATTGTGTGTGTGTGTGTGTGTGTGTGTGTGTGTGTGTGTGTGTACGTACACATTCTGCAGGTTGATGAATTTGTCTGAATCAGCGATCATGTCCGGAATAGTTCCGCGGACTGGAAGGCTGCCGTTCCCCTCAGTCTGCACAAAATCCCTCAAACCCCGCGCCATCAGCCAGAACACTGGGGTCTACACACACACACACAGACATACAGACACACAGACACGTACACACAGGCACACACATACATACACACAAAATCTGGTTGAAATAGTTGGTGGAGGTAAAGACTGAATCTTCTTAATGGAAGAATACGACAACATAAATCTCATTTCCCACTTTTCAGTTCGAGTTAAAGGTAAAAGAATGCAGATCCTGACCTGTGATGCGATGTTCTCGCACTGCTCGGAGTTGAAGATATCCTCCACCGCGCTGGAGATCTACAGAGGGAAGAGGGTCACACATCAGAACATAAAACCAACAGCCCTAACAGAGGAGTCGGCTTTAGCATTAGCATTAGCATCAGGCACACCTTGGTGGGGTTCAGGGCCGTGTTTACGTTCTTTATGGCTTCGTCAAAGTTCTCCTCTTCCTCGGGAGTGCCGCTTTCGTTCTTGCGGATCCCTGAAGGAACGTAAGGAGAGTGAAATCAGTGTAAATTTCATAAACACAAACTTCATAAGCACCTTATGAACCTACCGTCTCGGATCAGACGCCTGAAGGCCTCCTTCTCCCGGTAATTCTTCGGCAGCTGAGAGTCGTGCTGGAGAGAAAAGACAAACAAACGTTCAGTGAAGAGTAGAGTGTGTGATCAGACCCTTTATCAGACAGCGTGTGTGTGTGTGAAGAGAATAGCGTGTGATCATATGCAAGTTAAATATGAACCAGTATTTTACCTCGTTGTACCACTTTTCCAGATATTTAGCTACGATGATAATCCAGGGAGTGTGACTGTGGTCCTAAAGAAATATAGAGGATAAAGATTGTTGGGCAAAATAGTAAAATAGTGCAATAAAAAGCTCTGCATGTAACTTTTCTTATTTAAAATATATTTCTGCAGAATCTTCCAGAATCTCCTTAACTTTCATTTATTTTCTTTTCAGTAATTTTTAGCCATTTCTTTCAGTGCGTTCTTCACAGAATGCTGACCCAACATTAAAGACCAGTGTGTGTGTGCGCACAGCGAAGAGGAGAACTTCACCTTCTTCTCCATACTGTCCAGGTCGTAGGAGGCGATGTGGTTTTTCAGCTCCTTGAAGGGCTGGTCCAGCCTCAGGTCCTCTAGAGCGTTATCAGGGTGGGACTCCACCACTAAAGGAGGAACAGGGAAATTATTACTTTCTGCCATGACAACGCAAATTTCCCACTGTGGGAACAATAAAGGTTTATCTTATCTCATCCATCTAGTCCTCTAACCACCTCGTACGTCTATCTGTCTTTTAATCTAGCCATCAGTCCACCCTCAATCTCTGTAGGTAATCAATCAATCAGTGGATAGTCACCCGTCCACCTGCCTGTGTGTTCAACCCTCTATCCATTTCTACAGATTTTATTTAGACTCATTTTATTTAGTTATTGTATTTAATCTTACGTTTTATTTGACATTATTCTTGTGTCTCTCTGTCTCTGCGTGTTGTGGCAGTCACCACATAAGCAATTTCCTCCGGGATAAATACAATTTTCTGATTCTGATTCATCCATCTATCCGTCCCTCCAGTCATCCCTCTGTTCATCCAGGTCTCTCCTGTTCTGGCTTTACCTGTGTGCTCCTTCACCACCAGCCTCATGTAGCCGACGAGGCCGTAGGTCCTGCAGACGAGGAACGGCACGCCAGCGCTCCACAGCACCGACCCCAGCCGCTGGCAGTAGCTGGAAACACAAACACACACACACACACATCAGTCTCACACACACACACACACACACACCACATACACACAACAGTCATACACATCTCAGTCACACACACACCAGACACACACACACACACACACACACGGACACAGCGCGGCACATTTCTCTGTACCTTTCAGAGAGCTGGACTCCGATAACCAGACTGAACCTGTGGAAGAACTCGGGGTCGTTATTCAGCAGTCTGTCAGGACTCTGAGAGAGAAAAACAGAGAGAGGACATCGTAAAGACGACTTATAATACAATTCAGGTCTGATAATAACATAATAATATAACAACTAATAACTACTTCATTCAGTTGTGACTCTGAAGGAAACAATTCAGTGAATCTCAAATCACCACTGATTCAGTTCCACTGGACTGTTTCGGTTACTACAGTAGTGAATTACAAATATAAACTATTTTTCAAGCATTATTTTTACATTTCCTAATGAACCACTTAACTGGAACTAAAGAAGTAATATCATAAAATGGTGATCATAATATTTCTTCACCCAGAGGATCAGAACATTTACAGCCCAACGTTTCAAGAATGCAGATTTAAATGGTTTTGCTCTAAAAGCCAGTCAGTGTTCTTCACCTCCTCCACGAAGTTTCCAGAAACGTCACTGTTGAGCTCCTGCAGGAACTCTGTGGCGGCCTGAGCTCTGTTCTGCAAAAAATGCAAAAGGCAAAAACACAGATCACAACCCGCAGAGAACCTCTGGCCAGTCAGAAGATTCCAGCACTGAACCACGGCTCACCTTCCCGATGCTGTCGCTGCTGAGGAAGAAGCTGTGAAAGAGACAGTGAGGAGATTAATCAGCCTGGAACCGAATTCTGCAGGAATTATCAAAGGAGAGATGTGAAAGTGTGTCCAGATACTGAAAAAATCCAGTATCTGGAGACACAAAACATTCTGCAGCCTCTTCTGACTCAGAACAGCATTTTACCACTCAGTCATGGGGGGGGCATTCATTGTCTCTTACCAAGACATTTATGGTAAAGGACAGCTGGAAACAGGTGGAGTGACATTAACAGACACTTTCATATTTCAAAAGCTGAAGGAGAAGAGGAGGCGCCAAATTCCAGCTATAATAATAATAATAATAATAATAATAATCATCATAATAAAGCGTAAGAACAATAGTGTGATTGTGGAATAAAGTAATAATACTTGTTCCCAACGTCCTCGCCGGTGACTTTGTGTCCATCGATGATGGTAAACGCTCCGATTCCTGAAAGAGAAAAAAGAGCAGAATGACTCTCTGGTGTATTAACCCTACACAAATGGGGGGGGGATACTCATAACACCCTTTGTGTAAGACCTACTTTCAAAAATAATGACTGTATGGACATTAACTTTGACAATATTTACAGTTTTTTACATGACGATATTTGTAATATGTTAAATATTGGCTCCGGGTTCTGCATGGAGTGTGGTTCTACCTGGCAGGATGAGGTTCTTCAGGATCTCGGTTCCAGTGGCGGTGGCGTTCAGCAGGCAGATGTGTGCGTTCTCCAGAGCCTCCTGTCCATGATCTCCCCACAGCCTGCAGGACACACCATGACAGACAGAGACATGGACCAAAGGCAGGGACAAGAGCAGGGATAAGAGCAGGATCAGGGACAGGACAGGATCAGGAGCAGGAGCAGGGACAAGAGCAGGGACAAGAGCAGGGACAGAGACAAGAGCAGGGACAGAGACAGAGACAGGGATAGAGACAGGAGCAGGACAGGGCAAGGTGCAGGACAGGGCAAGGTGCAGGACGGGTCAGGACAGGGACAGGTGCAGGACAGAGAAAGGTGCAGGAGTACGAGTAGGAGCAGTAGCAGGGACAGGACGGGTACCGGACCACAGTGGATCAGAACCGAGAGAGATTTTTTACCGTAACTGTCGGTCGTATCTTTGCTCTTTGTTGGTTTTCTGGTCCGCCATGATCCGCCGCCTATAACTTTATTTTTCTGCACCAGTTTAAAATCCACCAAACAGCTCCTCTTGCCCAGGAACCAGCACACACGCTCTCATCCGCAGATTCGCCACAGTCGCTCCGGCTCGGTCCCAATCCACCCGCGCCCTCGCGCCCTCGACAAGTCTATCAAACGAGGACAGAAACGCTTCTATTTGTGCTCAAAACAACACAAAACTGTATTTCACCACTAACAGCAGTAAATCAACGTTATTCTAAAAAGGCTAACAATCCGTTCTTATGTATTTGCAGGTTAAAAATACTTCATTTAAGTTTTACCGCCCCCTCCTCGTGGATAAATCAGTCGGTCCGATTTTTAGGGCACTAGAGTAGTGGAGGCCGCGGCGCTTCATTTGAACCGGTTCAATGTTTCACAAACTTTTACAGCTACTGCCGCCCGGTGGCGAAAACGTGCAATAGCAAAAGATAAAGATAAAAATAAGCAAAATAATAATTAAATAAATAATTTAAGATGCGAATTTATAAATTAACTTGTAGGAACACGTGTAATCATTTCTGCCTCACATATACAAAACTTTTTTCTGTTTTCTTCTGGGACCGTTTTTCTGGTTCAATAAATTGACTTTATTAAACCCATTTTAATATAACATTATGATTTTCTCAAGTCCAGATAATACCGCACCCCCCAGTTCTAGTCTCGAGTCTGACTGAGAAATCAGTTTTCTCTGTGAAGTGCAGTGAACCGTAGCGGCCACCAGGGGGAGACTCAAACTCAAACTAAATTCAAACTGAATGTCCGGACAGTTTCAGGAACAAGTGAGCTGAACAGTAAATATAGAACTAACAGAAAATATAGTTGCTGAATATAATATAAAATAATATAATATTAAATAATATAATATAATATAATATTTCAACATAAAGTAATAATGTAATATAATGCTATAAATATGAACAATAAGTAATAACAATTATTATTATTAAACTGTTATTCTATGATGATGATGACGATTATTATTATTATTGTTGTTGTTATTATTTACACTGAGAGATGTAATAGTCAGTGGGGTGAGATGGATGGATGGATGGATGGATGGATGGATGATTTTTTAAAGTGTAAAAGTGTAACAGTAGCAGCAGTCCTTCAGGGACACAGAGTAATGTTGAATAAATAGTTGTGGGGTGGAAGCACAGAAAAATTATTATAAGTAAGAATTATTGCACAAGGTAATGAATTTCACAGTCATATTAATAATGAATAATTATTATTGCACGGGTTATTGCACAGTTATGTAGTTTATCGCACTGTCACTGATGTTGATTGTCCAGTTTGTGTAGTTTAGGCAAATTGCTCTTGCTCCTTTCTGTCCTCCTCTGTCCTTCTGCCCCCCCTTCTGCCCCCCAGAGAGGAGTGGAACAGTTTGATGGCACAAAGGAGTTTTGAAGTCTGCTGGCTCACACTGGAGAAAAGGATGCTGGCAACCACAGACAAGTAAAACATCCACTGGATCTTCCTGCAGGTGTTGAAGGACTGTAGCCTCCTCAAGTGCAGCCTGCGCTGGCCCTTTTTATACAGGTGTTTTGTGTTTCTAGTCTAGTTTGTTGTCCACCCACACCACCTCCACCCCCTTCATATGAACTGGTCGTGGACTTGGTCTGGATGGACCTCCTGAAGTCTAGAACCACTTCCTAGGTCATTGTGTACCACATGCCCACAGCTGACCTCGACCATCACTTCGGAAACTAAAGGGCTCTTTTAATAAAAAGGAGAATTAAAAAATATCAGCATTTCTGTGTGAGGACCTGTGACCCCTCCCTTCCTGTCCCCTCCCACTCTTGTCCCCTCCCACTCTGTACTTCCAGCCAGACCTTCAGGATGGGGAGTGTGTGTGTGTGTGTGTGTGACTCACAGGGCAGCTGGAAATGTCCATGGGGGCCTTTCTACCAAAATCCCTCAGTAATTAAGTACTCAAGCCACAAATGGCTGAGTGGGTTCTCACAGTCAGATCTGTTACAGTGGAGGTGAATGGAACCAGACGTCTGCCTCTAAAAGCTCCTCACAGAAAGTTCTTCATCAGATGGTTCTGGTTGCGCTGCCTGACGCCTGAGACGTTGTTCTACCAGAGTTCTGAGAAGATTTTGGTCCTAAAACTAAACCCATTCATGGTGGAGGGATACATGCAGGGCGTCGTGGGGTAAAATAGTCCCCAAAGAGATTTAGTTCAGATTCACCATTTTACATCATCAACATCCATATAAACACCCAGAGACACGTGGAGCTGCACTGGGGGGACAGAGAGTAAAATGGCTGGATTAGTGTTGGAGGTGCCTGGAGCCAGTCACCAACACTCTGAACCCAAACTGGATTATTTTAAAAGTTGGTGGTGTTCTCCTTTACTCCCCACTACCCCCAGTCTGAGGAGCTGAACCTGAAGGACAATAGAAGCCGTTAAAAAAGTAACAGCTGCTGCCTGTGGCCCCCCGCCCTATGGCATGCTGGGAAATCCCCCATTCAGCACCAACCTGCTCAGAACAGCTGACAGTGCGTGTGTGAGTGTGTGTGAGCTTCAGGTCGTTTCACTCTCAGGCTCGTCTCTGCTGTGGATTTGAATAATTCTAATATAATTCCATAATTTCACCTTTAATCAGTAAAAATCAGACTTAAGCTGGTGATCCTGCAAGAGGTCACAAAAGGTCAAGAGAGTTGAATTTTGGGGTCTTCATTGTGGACATGTTTTCTGCTCCTCGGGGTCTTTACCATCAGCAGTCTCATCAAACATCTGCTCAGGACAATTGGAGAGAAACAGGGAGGGGGTTAGAGGGGGGAGAGGGCGAGAGCGGGAGAAAAGAGAGAAAGGAGAGAGAGGGAACAGAAAAACAGCTAGTGTGTGAGTAAGAGAAAGAAAGGGGGATGGGGAAAGTGAGAATGAGTGAGTGAGAAACCGGTAAAAGGGCGGTTCTGGAGTTTAACAGTGAAATGGATGGGATGATTCAATCATGACCGGAGTTCAATCCCCCTGTGATCCTACAGCCAGCATGGTCCTCCCTCTCCCCATCACTCAGTGTAACTGTCCTCTCTCTCTCTGGGTGGGTAGGGTGGTCCTCCCTCTCCCCATCACTCAGTATAACTGTCCTCTCTCTC
>JBBPDC010053587.1:0-11296 GCA_037974485.1 Hemigrammopetersius urotaenia
ACACACACACACACACACACACACACACACACACACACACACACACACACACACACACACACACACACACAGGGAGGGAGAAATGTATATAGGTTCGGGGGCAGCACTGCAGGGTGGGTGGCATGTCAACAATGTACAAACTTTTTTACATTTTTCATGATTTTGTTTGATCAAAATGTCGATTAAGTACAATTTATTAATTAAGGAAAATATATATTTAACAGGAAATGACACAGAACCCTCCACCCTCTATTATCAAATTTAACATCATCCTTCCAGTCCTAAATCAGTTGCAACAGTATCCTCCCAACAGCAGCTGCTTCCAAAGTTCTCACGGACATCAGGTTCCCCTTCATACGAGCAGGGACACACACAAACCTCAGCTGAAAAGTGCTGAAGTGCTGAAAAGTGCTGAAGCAGAGAAGACTTTACAGAGAGAAGAAAATAGATGAGAAAATCTGCACTGAAACATCCAAACTGGCCGCCTCAGGTGTGGAGGAGGGTTTTATGAAGTGTAAATCCAGTTATCTCAGGTGGTGAGAAGCTGAAAAAGTGACCAACGTCTCAGATTGACCTTTGGAGGCATTTGCAAAAACTATTTTGCTAAAAAACTGGAATAGAGCCTCCAGAAACGTATGGACTTACAATGAAGAAGAAGAGTGGGCACACTAAATACTAAATGTCTGAGGATTTCTTCTGTTCATATTTATATTACATTGCATTATAGAAAATTAAACTTCAGAAACCTTTGATCATTGCACCACAGCACAGTCCGGCCTCTGTGGATTCAAAACAATCTCCTTATCGTTCTCTACCTTTATCTTTTCATTTTCTTACAATCTTCAGTTACAATCTTCTCTCTATGGGACTCAGATATCGCAGGACCCCTAATACATTACAACCACTTTTTCTCTCAGTAAAGGAATGTGTACAGTGTATAAAAAGTATAAGTATGTCCTTAAAAATGTATAATAAGCACTACAAATTACGCAAAACTAACAATGTTCTCATGTAACTTTTCTATGCCTTGTGTTGTCCAGGTATATTTGGCAGGTGTTGGTTAGTTGCACCGAATGTGCAGTCTCTTGGTTGAATCGTGGATGTGGATTTAAGTTGCTTTATAGGTTTAAGAAACAGATGTGGATTACTTGAGTACTGATATACGTTGCTTTGGATAAGAGTGTCAGCTAAATGCCGTAAATGTAACTCCGCTTGCAGTCACTGCAGGTTCTAGAAGATCGGTAGAGATCATGGCGAAGATGAAGGACCTTCCTAAAGTTCCACAAGGATAACACTGTTAAAAAAAAATAACTGGGATGGAAAGAGCTACAGAAGCCTAGCAACCAACCTTCAACACCCCTGTCAGGACATGTTCAGGATTATGCAAGTGGAAAGTTCATGGAGCCACAACTAATTGTCCCGGGACAGGAGCTCCGGTCCTTAATGGCTATCAATAAGGAAGGTAAGAGAGGAGTCAATGGGAAAGATGTACTGGGCCACCGGAGAGGAGCAGGAACAGCAGTTACACAGAGAACAATAAGAAAAACGCGTCCATTCAGAGATTAGTTTTAAATTTGCTTTTAGATCAGACAGAGCTATTCAAGAACAATGTTCTCTGATCAGAACCAACTCTTCAGGACAAATTCAGTTCTTCATGTTTCAGGAAAGAAGGATCAATCCCAAGAACTGCACAGGTACAGTGAAGTATGAAGGTGGGAGCATCATGATCTGGACCTGCTTCTCTGCAGACAGTACTGAAGGAAATTGAACATGCAAAGATAATTTGACCACTTTTTAACTACCCCAAACACACTAAATGAAGGGAGAATAACTCAAGGCCAGAATAAATCAAGGCTTCTGAAGACAGTGAAGGTGCCTGACTGACTTAATCTCTTGACTCCTTCTGGATATTTATAAAGAATTTTGAAATCATGAGTTCATCAGAGGCAGGCCTCATCACCTTGGAGAACTGAAGATGGTTTACCAAGAGGAACAAACCACAACCAACCCCTTTGCTGCAATAAACTCATTACATCTTAGTTCAGAGGTCTCCAAGTTGTAATTACCAACAGTTCTACAAAGGCATTATGTGTGAATAACTGCTCTGAAAGTAGGACGTGTCCACCTCACTCCATATGCATGCAAACAGGTTTGTGTGTGTGTGTGTGTGTGAGGTCATGAATCAGACAGCTCTTGCCTGCTGTGTGCTTTGTGCTGTGCCCCAGATAAGAAGAAAAAGAAAAAGGTCTAAGAAAGAAAAAGCAGAGATAAAAAGAGAAGAAAGAAGAAGAATGGAAGCGTTACCTCTTTACACACTCCTCCACCTCTGCACTGAACACAGGGTCGACCTACAGACAGAGATACAGAGAGAGAGAGAGAGAGAGAGAGAGAGAGAGAGGGAGGGAGAGAGAGAGAGAGAGAGAGAGCGAGAGAGAGGGAGAGAGAGAGAGAGAGAGAGAGAGAAGGAGAAGGAGAAAGGAGATGAATTGAAAGAGAGACAGAGAGAGGAGAGAGAGAGAAAACAGAGAGAGACTTTTGGCAATTCCTGGAAATGGTCAGAGATCTCAGCGAATCAAACAATTTTATTATAAGCTTCGTGCAAGACAGAAGAACGGTTCTAAAATCTGTTCGTAGAAAGACACAAAAAATGTTATCGAAATGATAATCAGTTATTTTCTTCTGCCCAAGCCAGTTTTCACTCAGTCATACTGAATAAATGAATGAATGAATGGATGAATTAATGTTCAGTTAATGTTCAGTCAATTAATGTTAACTGCACCAACCACCCATAGGATCAGATTAAAAAACTAGAAAGCACCTGGAACACTTTAGCAATAACCTAGCAATACCCAAAGCCACCATGTAGCGACACCCTAGCCGTCCATTTCATTCTGTATAACCTTTATTTGCATATTCAGAATCAGGATCAGAAAACTTTGTGGGTCCTGGAGGAAACTGCTGATGCTACAAGAGCACAGACACAAAGATAAGATCAATATCAAGCAAAAATAAACAAAACTCTCTAGAAAAGAATCTGTATTATATACCCTCAGCACACCGCAAACAATGCCAGTTCTCCAAAGTTTACCCACATTCAGTGGCTTCAATGAATAGATGTGTCTATTCATTTTGGTTTGAAATGGTTAATTATACAAATCAAAATCATCAAAGATAAGTTTATGTGGATTTTGTGGTGTTTTTCATGCTGATGTCAAATCTCTCTGCGACTGAAAATATTGAAACAGTTACTTGATTGGTGCCTGTGGTTTAATTAAAATCAGTTTCTGATGATTACAAAAAAAATGTTGTGTAATACTGTCGTTTTATTCACTATCAACCCCACTGAAGTTCCACGTGTCTCGGACTGTTTATATGGATGCTGATGACGGTTAAATTGTAGCCAATCTGGAATCAGTCAGAGGGGATTTTTGTGCTTCTCAACACACTGCATGTATCCCTTCACCATGAACGGGTTTCGTTTAAGAAGCTAAACACTTGTAGAACAATGTCTCAGGCATTAGGCAGCACAACCATAATCATTTCATAGAGTAACGTTCTGTGCAGGAGCTTTTAGAGGCAGACGTCTGGTTCCATTCACCACCACTGTGAACAAATGTAAGGCGGAGTGACTTGCGGTCAGGCTGTGATGAAAAATAAGATAAATGTCTTTCCACTATTATGTAAGGCTTGTTGCGGCTCATCTTCGCTTATAAACAATAAGCGGTGCAAGTTTGCGCGTTCATCCCCATAAATCCCCCTCCTTACAGAAGGCCCCTACTTTGCGAAATCATTTCGGTAATACCCAAATCACGACCGCTGGACAAGACAATGCTACACGCTGATCATCATTTCTAACATGGGCTGCGCCGGCCTTGGGAGCAAAAATGCATTTGAAAATCCTGTAGATTTTCAGAGATTAGGGTCAGGGAGGGGTTGTTGCTCAATCTGATTAATTGTGATAACGGATTTGCATGTATTAGCTGGCCCAGCCCTTGCAGCAGCGGCAGCGGTGGCAGCGCATGCGATTTAGGTCAGGGGTGTAACGAGCATGCTAACGTAGCCTAGCGTAGCTTTTATTTCCACCCCCTGACTCATTTTTTTTGACAGTTAAAGCCATGATCTAAATTTCCACCTGACATCCTCATAACACATATCGTGTTTACACTCAAAGAGCCTGAGGGGAAGATTTAACGACATTTCTTTATGACACTTACACTCGCGGTCAAATACTTTTGCACAAGACGACAAATATATTTGATTCAGAAACTACAGATGTTTATTTTGGATAACCATAGGAAGGCTGTTGAGGTAACAATTATAAATGAAAATAAATGTCAAATAAAACAAGTTTCCTTAACTGGATGCGTGGCAAAGCAGAGTCATATTCTGGACAGACAGGCGGCACAACCATAAAAATTTCATGTAATAACTTTCTGTGAGCTTCCATTAACCTCAAAGCTCCAGTGCGTAACTAAAGATGCAAACATGTCTTAGCTGATTGGCTACCTTTCAAAACTGGGGGGATGTAATGGTAAAATAATGATTGAAAACACTGTGTAATCAAATCCCAGTACAGCTGGGAGTGTTCAAGGTCTAAAGGTCACCAACAAAAGCTCATTAACTGTATTGCACATTCCCATCGGCCACCATATACAAACAATCTCCTTCTTCCCATGGAAAGAAATCCGTGAGGAGCTTCCAGAAACATAAGAAAGTGTAATTTCCAACCGCAGAGCAAGGCAGCATCTTGTAATCTCTTTGAAAACCTTCACACTAAGAGACTAAATTAATCCTATGAGTCACATGTCATACCCGGTGCTCTCTACAACACAGCGCACTGTCAGACGCCCAGTCTCCACCAGCGCCTTTGATTATGATGTCAGTTCACTCTTTTATTCATTCGGAGCAGCAGAACGTCATGTTAACACACTGCAGTGGAGCCCATCTTGCTAGTTTTTGGCCTTTTGAACTGAGAACTGTGGAACGTCAAGGTAAAGAGAACAGGAGCAGAACCAAAACAACTGTTGTGTGTTTGATGTTGCCCCAGAAACAAAAAAAAATCTTATCAAAAGACAACCGAACGCGGCTTCCGATCACGCACAGCGTTGGCGGCGTGTTGGGGGCCGACTTCGCCTGGAGGCGAACCACTTTGAACATCAATAAACTCGCAGAGAGACGAGCGAGATGGAGGGATAATCATCAGAACCTTAAAAACAACAGCTGGAGCAGATGGGAAGCATCTAAGGAGGAGATCTGGAGAAATGAAAGGGCGTGGAAATACTTCAGTTTCAGCAAGGTACAACGGACCGGGGGTTAAACACTGGGAGCTCTGGGAAGCTGTGCTTTAAAGGCACAATGAAATTACAGAATGAGCGCAAGTAACAAAAAATGAAGGCCTTAAGCTGCATGTTTAGCATAAGGCTTGGTACATCAGGTCCTTGACGTCTATGCTAACAGCCTTCATTTGGAAGAGTTGTTATCTCCACAAAACACACACTAAATTGCTCAGTAATGCAGTTGTTTGGATTATTCTGGTCTGGTCTCTCCAAACAGCCTTTAGGGAAAGAATATGCGGTCAAGAACTTCAACAATTGGCTCCAGGGAACTGAACAGCCTGAAGACAAAACAAATTATAATCTTTCTTATTTTTAGCCAAGACAATTTTACTCTATGCAAATGCGATTTTGTGGGATCGTCACATTACGTGTGCTGAATACACTCAGGATCTAGACCCTTCTAGACACAGAAGAACAAACAGATGCGAGAGGGATAGAGCAAAGGTAGAATGTCCAGTTCATAACTGGCCATGAATGGCGTCATGCTCTTGTACAGATAAAGATATTAAAACAAAAATGACTAAAATCGGTTGCTAAATATACTTTGGTGGCAGTTGATATACCCATAGAGCCCTAAGAATATTTAATGCTGAACTATGACTGTTCCTAGGGGGTGGATTAATGTAGTGGATTGGCAAGAAGGCAAACGTGAGACACGATTTGAGAAGGTCGAGATGAGCAATACAGTCAAAACTGACACACGAGAATGGCAAATATCAAACTCTCTTTCATCTTCAGAGTGTGAAAATGTGTGTGTGAAGTGTTGAACAGCTGTAACTGTGGTGGTACTACCTCACTGGGACCTCTTTCATCACTGGGGTGGAACCCTCAAGGATACATTCTCTGTACCTCCAGTCAAGGATCATAACTGCATCAAATCCCCCTGTACTTCAGTTGCCTCCATGCTACATTTCTATTTTCAGATGCTATGTTACAAAAATGTGCAACTAGACCCATTTCCCTGAAGCAAAACTTTTCCACCAAAGCCTCTTCCAACACAGACTCTTTGAAAGTGACAATTTGGTCATACGTGAACACACCACAGCACGAAATACTTCCTCTGCATTTAACCCATTTACCAAGTGAAGCAGGGGGCAGCTACGAACACAGCGCCCGGGGAGCAGTGTGTGGGGACGGTACCTTGCTCAGGGTACCTCAGCGGTGCCTAGCGGAATTCGGAATTGAACCCGGACTTTCTGATCACAGGGCGAATGCCTTAACCACTAGGCTATCAACTACCAACTGCCTTCTAACACAGACCCTACTAACATAGACTCTTCCAAAGGCTGCTCCTACACAGACTCTTCCACCAAAAACTCCTTACACCACACTCTTTCACTACAGACTCTTCCATCAAAGACTCTTTCATCAAAACCTCCCCCACCAAATACTCTTCCATCAAAGACTATTTCCCCAAAGACTTCCATCAAAGACTCTTCCATCAAAGACTCTTCAACCGAAACCTCCTCAACAAAAGAATTTCATCAAAGACTCATCCAATAAAGTTTCTTCAGTTCCATTAAATACTTTACCATCAAAGACTCTTCCACCACAGACTCTTCGATCAAAGACTTTTCCATCAATTCCTTTTCCACCATAGTTTTTCATCAGACTCTCCCACCATACTCATCCATCACAGACTCTTTCAAGGACGTATCCCTCAAGGACTTTATTAATCACAGACTCTTCGAGCTAAGACTCTTTCAGCACGGAAGTTTCCATCAAATGCTCTCCCACCACACTATTCCACCACAAACTCTTTCATCAATGACTCCTCAAGTAAAGACCCTTCCATCAAAACCTTTCACTACAGGCTCTATCAAACTTCTATCAAAGTTTCCTCCACAACCGGCTCTTTTGTCAAAGACTTCCACCAAAGATTCTTCTATCAAAGATTCTTGCACCACAGATTCTTTTGAACCAAATACTTCCCCAACAAAGACAGATATTTACTACAGATATGGGTGCTGTAAATGTAAGTGGTCTTAGTAAAAATCCTTATTTCCAACAGGAGGCAAAGCTTCCACAGTTGCTGAGAAGGTGCTGCGATAGCAACCAAGAGCTCTGAAGTGAAAGGCATTTTAAAAAAAACCCTGTAGAACTTGGGCTTGCTGTGAAAAGGTCATTTGTTTTGTTCTGCCGCAAATGGAAACTGACCCAGATATGCAGAGCATTTATTTTCTATATATGCAGCTTATTAAATGATGAAAAAATGAACCTATTGGTTGATCATAGGGCTGGGCGATTTGGCCTAAAATCAAAACCGATTTAGTCGATTAATTGAACATTTAACTCGATTACAATTAATGAACAATTATTTTATTTTTTTGCCCTCATAGTTCACTGACAACTTTTGTACAGTAAATATGCTCACATATTACAAGTGAAAGATTTTTGAAAGAAGGGTGCATTACTTGATCTTAAAATAATTGAAGGAAACGCACACTATCTACTATCTATATGTTTAAAGGGAAAGTATTTGATCGATTATAGGTTCTGAACGTCGATTTCGATTACTTTTCGATTAATTGCCCAGCCCAAGTTGATCAATTTTTACAAATTTCTTCATGAAATCCACATGCAAATAGGAACAGAATTAAGAACACAGGATAGAACAAATGTCCTATAGATTGGGTTTAGAAAGAAACGAGCAAGGATTAAAAATGCTGGAAAGAGTGGTGGGCATTATTTATTCCCAAATTTAAAAACTGTGTTATAATCCAACATAGTTAAAAACCTGCTTATCTGTGACCATGTTCCACCTCTGACTGATTCAGCTGTTCAAAATGCAAAATATAAGATTATACAAAAAGGAACATGTTGTCATGCTTTGGGTTGAGGCTTAAATGAGGCTCAGAAGCAGTGTTTTTAACGGATCTGAACGTTTGAACTGTGTGGCAGAAAGGTTAGTTGAGGACTAGCCTCAACATCTGGGGAAAGGGGTGGGGATGTGCATTTCAGAGAGTGTGACGCTAAGACAGATACTGCCATGACACACACACACACACACAAACACTCAACACAACCAAAAATACAATGTAAGTAAACAAAACGTGTTATAATGAGCCCTCTTCCCCAGACAGACTCAAGGTCAGCAGCGCCATCTTCCCTCATCCATCCTTTCCTACCTTTGTTTTTTGGCTTTTTATGTTTATCCAAATATCCGGCCCAGCCTGTAGCTGGTCTAGCCTGATCCTCATCTGGCCCACATGGAGCATTTGACCTCACCAAAGGCTTGGCAGCCGAGCACTTCCCAAGCCCAGGACATAATCTGGAGCAGCAGATGTCCTGCCACAGGCTAGCTGCTAGCTCCAGAGGGCTAGATCACTTTCACTGGAGCAAACAAAGCTGCACAGGGGAGTCAGCAGGACTGTTGCACTGTCTTTGTGGGCTTTACGCATAATTTTACAACAGGGTTAAGCTGAGCCTTCAGTTTGGACCTTTGGAAATATGCAAACGTGTCGGTTTTTGTGACATCACAAAAATAATCAATTCGAAACTGGCCAGGTTTGCAGCTTAGTTTCCAAACATGAGCCGAAGGGTGAAGGGCACATCATTAGGGGGTATTTAACCCTTGGGGAGTCCTTTTAACAGTTCTACACATTTCTGTGGGTATTTTTCCTGCTAAAATTCAACAATACATTGCTTTGTATTATGAACTGTTTTTTCTTTTGCTCTGGTTGTGCTACCTGACTGCAGAGCCACTGTTTCAAAGCAACAGTTTCAGGACAGTTGTGATACAGACAGTGACCACTTGATGCATCTTTGATGTCGTAAAAGCACCAAGTTTTTCTAAATTTTCTAAATATCTCCTCATCAGTGAGACAATGGTCACCTCAGTGCTGGTGTCACCCATCAGACTTTGACGTGTGACTCATTTAACAGGATGATTATGTATGTAGTACAACAACACGAGCTGTGGCTGGAATGGTAACAGTGCTGGGTCTGCAGGGTTGTTTGCTGGTGTTGCTTTGAAGAGTATCAGGTGGCTTGAGAGTTGCGCATAAGATTTATTTTACAGTGTCACACTAAATGGAAACTACATGGAAGGACAGCTTGGTATTGTGTGGCCCTTAAAATGTATGAAAGGTATTAGAAAATAAAATGAATTATTCCGACCTCCCAAGTGCTGTTGGAGGTGATGCTAGACGCAGCCCTGTGTGCAGTCGCTCCCTGCCACGCCTCCCCTCGGCGATCCTGCCGCTCCAGCGCTGGAGAGCCTCTCAATGCCTCCCATAAGTCCAGCTTAGAGACAGCTAATGCTGTTATCTGTATTACATCCAATTAGCTCTACCTTAGGAGCTTGCACAGGCACGTTGCTATGCTTGCTAATGCTAACACATCTGCTTAAAGGGGTTGCTGGCGGCAGTGAAAGCACACACACACACACATACACACACGTACAGGGCCTGACCTGGCATCACATGACCAGCAGCAATGATAGGAAGGCGGTGAGGAATAATTTTAATGCTCTGCTGCAAACAAACAAATAAAGAAACATAAACATAAGCGCGCGCACACACACACACAAACAAACTTTAAGCTTGAGCTCACCTTAGGGCCAATGATGACGAGGATCACCAGGGGGTTCTGAGCATGCCATTCTGTTTGGAAGAAGGTCGGCAGAAGATTAGCGAAAACACACACACACACACACACACACACACACACACACACACACACACACACACACACACACACACACACACACACGCCTAAGGCCATCAGGAAGGCATCCAGCATCAGTCAGTCAGAAAGGAAAAGGCACTGAGTGTTAATAATTCAGCAACGTTCAGTCCCACCGTGGGACCAGAACAGACACACAAATAAAAGTGATTTAAATTTAGAACATCCCCATTGTTGGAACAAAACCTTGTATCTCTTTTTTGTTCATTCTGAAGACACTGGATGTCTCTTAGATTAGAATTAGGTGGTATGATGGAATGACTCTAAATAAGAGAGAGAGGATTGTTTGAGGAATGATTGAGGGAGAGAGGGAACAGTTATACGGACTGATGGGGGGGGGGGGGGGGACCCAACCTGAAGGGCTTTCAAAATCTCTCATTTTCAGTCCAGTCCCTGAAAGTGACCAGTTTCAGAGGAATACGCTTGGTTTGTTAAGTCATACAGTGACCAATGTATGAATAATTCAAGCAGAACAAAGAGCATCTAACTGAAGTCCTGAACCACTGAAGAAACAGGTGCAGATGATGCCAGATAATCAGTATACTGGTGGTGCTGAATGCTGAGTGCTTGGAACTCCTTTATCTAGGCTCCTTGTATATTTAGACATTTTGTAGCCTGTCACAGAAAGGCATTTGTTGCTGTCACCGAATCTACTCAGTATGCCAAAGATAAGACAGTTTAACCAACAGAACACAGTGTTTTGTACCAACAAAGTGATTCAAAGCAAATTACAAAAACATGAGGGTTGGCTCAAGACTTTTGCCCAATATTGTATCTATCATCATGCTTAAATTAATCCAAGGTGCTATATGCCATTAGTACATAGTTAGTACATAGAGCTATTCAATTCAATAGAGCTGTTGCAAATATTATCTGGATAGTTTAATTATGCTATATTGACATCTGTGCATTGATTTTACTGGAAAAAGTATGGATAAGAAATATTTTTATTATTCTTAAAAACTAAAACTGCTTAGCATCTCAGCCATCCTCCTCCAAACCCTGGTGTGAGGTGGAGCAAGAGTCTGTAACATGTTTTTCGGTCGGTCTCAGAATCTTCTGCACTACATGAGAGAGGAATACGGATGTGTGTTACCTGAGAAAACCTTCAGGAGATGAACCGGGTCTTTCACTCTTCGGAGCCCACAAACCAGCAGAAACACACGCAGCTCTCTGACTTGATTCACACACACACCTGCAGAACACACACACACACACACACACACACACACACACACACACACACACACACACACACACACACACACACACAC
>JBBPDC010053596.1:0-11296 GCA_037974485.1 Hemigrammopetersius urotaenia
ATAGATTGTTCCTTTTGCTATTTTTTTCTGGCTAAAAACTTACTATAATTTAAATTATGTTTACATTTATTTAAGATGTAAAATAATTCAAAAATATTTTCAGATTTTTTTTGGTTCAAATGTTTTACATTTGCATTAAAATGCTCTGTTTAAGTAAATTCCTAAAAAAAAAAAAAGAAAAAACATGTCTGAATGGAAATATTGCATTTCATTGCATTTCTGCATAGACTAGTCAGCGTCTGGAGTCTGTTACCAGCAAATCCAAAGCAGAAACACATTAACCTGATAAAGGCTAGGTTTTTACTCACTTATCGCATGTGATATCGCCATAGCAACACTCAACAACATTATCGCATATCACAGCTTCTTTCCTAATATAGTGCAGCCCTAAATCCGACCCCTTGATGCCAACCTGACCACCACCAGAACAAGGCTTCTCATATTTAACAGACGATTCCTTCAGTGAAGGTATACAGCAGGGGTGTCGAACTAAAGTCCTGGAGGGTCCAGCACAGTTTAAGGTTTCTCCTCCTCAAACACATTCACTACATTTACATTTATGGCATTTATCAGACGCTTTTATCCAAAGCAAGTTCCATCCCCTAACTACAGGGGACAGTCTCCCTGGAGCAACTTGGGTCTTGCTCAGGGACCCAGTGGTGGTGCTGAAGGTAGGATGCAAACCTGTGACCTCTTGGTCCGGAGGCAAGTATCCTACCCACTGAGCTACCTCCACCCAACTAAACCTGGCAATTAACTATAGAGGTGAATCAGGTGTTTCTGAGCAGGGAAATCTCCAAAACGTGCTGAACCACTGCCCTCCAGAACACCCCTGGTCTATAGACTACATATTTTGAGTCTGAATTTCAACTGTGGGTATTTTTATTATGGTTTTCTTTCATTATTGAGTCTTGGCTGAAAAGTTTGAAGTCTAATAAGCGCTCAGGAAAAATGACAGAGTCAGATTTGTTTCCAATCCTGGTATCTAGGTAGATATATTGGTTAGGCCTTCAGAAAGTCATACTGGAATCAGCACGGGTGTGCTATTTTGTGAGGGAAAACAATCACCCGCAATATACAACATTCACAAGATACAATATTAATATGCCTTTTACAAACTTCAGATGACCCTTGAAACGTCTTTTTCAAACATCTAACTAACATCTAATTGGGATGCTAACAGAATCTGGCATTATCGTGTATCAACCTTTGTTTTAGCATTTAGTCACGACGCACCTCTGATACAGTATTTTAACAACAACGTTAGTTCGCCTGTTGTCAAGGTCAGCAGACATTAATAAACAATTTTTAAAAAGTGAATGTTTTTTACAAAATGAAACGAAAGTTTAAAAGTTATCCCAAACATTTATGGCCCGGAAAACTTAAACGAAGCCTGGGCTTGTGGATCTCTGTGTTAAACGCTGTTTAAAAGGAAAACGAATGAAACAGGGTGAAACACTAAAGCAGGGGTGAAACAGGTCAAGATCTGTAGGCTGATTATAATGTGAAATCTGATTCCAACTAAAACCTGAAAAATATTAAAGAAATGCTGACCAACCTAACAGGAACAGACAGGATCTACTCAGGTGGGCGGGTCTGTACACATCCAAAAAAAAAAGAGCTTCTTAATGCAACTTCAGGTTTAACCTTAAACTAAATCTGCAGTAATTATATATTAGATATAAATGCACTTTGTAAAGTAACTTACCATCGATGTGTCTGCATACGCTAGCTCAACTGCATCATGAGTGCACCCTATTATGCAATCTGTGATGTAATGTCAAATATATTCTTAAAAAAATACATTAATTAATGCATTAAACTACACCTGTTTATCTCTGTTTGCATCCTGCAGACTACATACCTTACAACTTACACTACAAACCTTACTACATACACTACAATTCAGAAAATTCTTCCAGTACATACACCCAGTTCTAATTCACCAGTGTTTGTTTGCTGTACACATTCATACAACATCTGGACTCATGGTGAAGTATGGTGGCGGCAGCAAGGCGATATGAAGCTGCTTCCCTGCAAATGATACTGAGGAATTCCACGTCATTGAAGGAGAATGGAGTAACATACTGGGACAGAAGCTAATGTTCTCTTATGAAACTGATTCTGAGGAGAATGTGAATGTTTTAACCAGAAAACAACCGCACACCTCAACTAAAATAACGCAGGACTGGTTTATAAAGAAGAAAGAGGGCTAGCTAGCCCCCTAGACCTGAATTTTACTAAAAATGTAAGAAGGATTTAAAAATTGGGAGTCAGATAGACCCTCAGATCATGTGAAACTGGTTTAATTAAATCACAAAGCTAATTACTTCCAACTGTAGATGTCTCAAAGCTATAGTATCCAAAAACAAGAATTAACAATTTTGCCCCATCAATTGTTTTTATCTGTATTTGTGTTCAATTTTGCAGTGAAATTATGAACTGGAAGTGTATTAAATAACACAAACAAGTGTCTGAATACTTTTTTTAAGTCTACTTAAGACTTTTTAAAGACTCACAGGCCCCCTGTCTCTCTCGTCAAAGTCACTGAAAATAAACATTAGCCAGCAGGAATTTTCATAGTCCACGTGTTGCTGTGCGGAGATGAACAGAATCACGCAATGCAAGCCAGCAAAATTACTGTTTTGAGAGAGAGAAAACCGAAACAATGTGACGAAGTCATCCAAATATGGGACCAATTTAGTTTAATTGGTTTTCTTCATGCAGAAAAGTTGAAATCACTTGCTGCCACGATTGCCGTTCCCTCATTTATCTCTTCCCACATAAAGGCAATCTCACATTAAACACAGTCACATGTACTGTAACATTAAAGCTCCACAATACAATCAACAGCGAGGGAAAGTGGCATTAGACTAATCCAACACTGACTGTGCAAAATACAAACCAAGAATGTGTAAGTATGCAGGAACGTAAATGCAGGAACATCTAATTAATGATAATTATACTAATTAAGCACCATCAAAGAATCAGCAAGCATATATTAAACAGAAAATTACATAGAAGCCTCTACAGCTAAATATAATGAATAAATATCAGTTTTCCAACCTTTAATGTTTTCACCTCTTGCCTTCATTGCAACTTCTTTTCTTTTTTGCAGGCTGGCTTTCAGTTTTTCTGCAAAAATCCTGAATTTGATCAACCAATTCAATTACAATTACAAAACTAGACTAAGTGCTGCACATCTCTGGTGTTCGAGATTTGAACATCTACACATCCTTTCAGAATCCAAGAACTGTCTACTTACAGTGCAAGGGTGAATAGAAACATTTAAGGATGCACTCAGACTTAAAGGAAAGGAGAGAATATTCCTCTCATCAAAGATTTTTAGTGCTTTTTATCTGAAGGTGGCCGTTTTGGAGGCCTACCAGGTCTTGCATGGTTGTTAATTGTCTCATGTCCTTCCAGTTTTCAGATCTCATGTTTCAAATCACATTTAAATCAACTAAATAAACACGGGATCAGTCTCTGGTTTTGTACAGCCCTGTAAACAACAACTAGTTACTGGGTTCATGTAGTAGGAATCTAAGAAACAACTGTCCGGTTAGATATGGTCTGTCTACCTGAGAGAAATAAAAGAACGTTTTGACTAATAAAAGAGCCCCACCCTCATGCAGCACAGCATGCCATGTCTGGAAAACAACCCTTCGCACTAAAATCCACCGGTTAATGTGGAAAATCCTGGGTCTGTGTGAGAGCTGCGGGTTTGAGAGATCATATCAAAGGGATCCGGCTCCAGGTTTAGGTTTCCATTCACTCCTGGACGGTCGAGAATAACCTCTGGCCCAAACATGGGACACTTTAACATGTACAATCAGTACTGCACAGGGAGCCAGGAGGAGAAAAGGATGTTTTCAGCTAAACCAAGTCGGATGGATGTTTAACGCTGAGTGACTGAGGAGAATTATTCACAGTGATAATCGCAAAAAATCAACTACAGGCATTTCCACAAGAAAGTGCAAAGTGTGATTGCATGGTTGCTATGCAACCAGTGTTTGGAGACATGAAGTTAAAATAAAAAAGTTAAAAATAAAAAAAATTCTACTCACGCCAACGCGTAGCCACTTTCATTATTTTTAATTCAACCACAATAAACAGTGACAAACATCTGTTTTCTAAAACTGACTTGAGCTTTAGTGTTTCCAAGTCTGTTTATGAGTCTGTTGTGCATTTAGCTCAGTGTTTTGTCCTCTTCAGGCCACCTTAGTCATGACATCACAGATTCTCACTCAGACACATATTTTGAAGGCGACTCGACCGTCCGCTCGCTCTCCCCATACATTACAGAGGCGACTCAACCACAAAAAATCTATTTCTGTTTTAGATCAACCAATCTAAACTCACGCACTAGGGCTGCACAATATATCGCAAATTTACCGTCATCGCCATATCAACAAAAATATACACATCGCATTTATTCACTGAACTGCAATAAAAGGTGTTTTTCCAAAACTCTTCACCCAGTGCCACAGAGAAAAGGGCAAAAAAATCACTGGGCAGTTTCTTCATCTTCTGTGCTGCTGTTCTAGATTGTTGGAGTCTATGTTGCCAGCAAATGCAAAGCAGTTTTTACTTACTTATCGCATGTGATATCGCCATTGCAACACTCAACAACATTATCGCACGCGCCCTGCACTGGATATTAGCGGACGTTTCGATGTTGGAACCATGCTAATATGTCAAAAACTGTACAATAGACACCAATTTTGCCTAAATTAGCTCCAGCACAAAAGTAAAGAAGAAAATTTTGGACACCGAATGAGTCTTGGCAGACGAACTATGCTTGAGGTGAAGAACGCTGTGAAAATCAGATTTTTTCCAAACTATTACTGTAACACACACACAATACTGGCCCAATTTGATACTGTGGAAGAGGCGACACCCTGATCTGCCCTGACTCTTGCTTGACAGAGGCGCTAAAATGCTTTGTGCCACCAGATGCCCTCTCCATTGTCTTTGTCTTAAACACGTGCCGGGTTCTACTGAATTAGCCTGATTGACAGATCTATTGTTTTTCTCAGTGGGGGAGCATCAAACCTTTAAGTACAATGGCAGCACTTTCCTGTGCAGTCCTATTCTCTGGTTCCCAGGAAGGATATCTTCACTAGAGGCCACTTTCTACTCTCTGTGGAACTCCCCTCCACCTCCAACCTTCTGTTGCTTCATTAAACCATCTGAAAAGGCTACAAGAGATCAAGGCATATTTCCCAGTTTAAAGACTAGAAAAGGATCAGATGCATGCTCAAGGTTGGAGATACGAAAAGGTACTTGAAGGTGGGCTATTTTAAATGTCCCCCCAAGACACAACAAAGCCCGAGAATGTCATAATTATTCCCCTCTACATTACTGGCTATATGAGAAGCTAGGATCTCGTTATCGCTGCAGGGGGGGATTCTCAGAGGTTTAATCATGTTTTTATGACACAAATCAATGATGAAAAAGGATGCAGTGGTATAAGAGTAGTACAGACTGTTGTGTAACATGACAAATGGCATTAAAAGTAGTTTTAGGCCAGAATACGATCAGAAGGGAGTTCGGTTTTTGTCAATTAAATCCAATTCGGTTCTAAGCTCCAACTCTCACGGTCTCTAAACAAAACACTAGGGAGACTAAAGATATTATGCAGTATTTTTGCATTATATCTTGCTTGTCTGAACACAGTAAACCCCTGACATTCGCAGGGGTTATGTGCCAAGAAAGTGAAGTGAAAGAGACCATTCTGTCATACGTGAACACGCCACAGCACACAGTGTGAACAACATGAAATTCTTCTCTGTGTTTAACCCTAAACATGCCCCCAGATGTGCTTTCATTTTAAACTCAGTTTAATACATTACTCTTAAAGAAGATACATATCCGTACTGTACAGTTTACTCGGAACTCCTGCAGTGCTAGAATGTAAATATCAATGTTACCCCTGTATAGACTGGACTGGAATACATGCAGGAGCGTTTTCTTCGGTATGCGCAGCAGGTAAATAGAGCAATAAGTTCATTTAATTTACAGTAATAAAAATACAGGAAAACATGAGAACAATCAAAATGCTCCACGGGGGAAATTCTGCAGTTGCACCAAAGGGCAGCAGCCAATCAGCAGCAAGGAGAAATAAATACCGCTCTTGGATTGGCTACTTGCAAACCTCCTGAATCTTAATACAGTGGTATTTCACCATCCCATGCCTTCTTTGTGTTTCTCTCCACAGTATCAAAACATTGTTATTTTTTCTATGCAAATGTCGCTGAATTTACATTAATATTTGTTACAACGTTTGTTCTAAAATATTTAGCACTAAAATGCACGAAATATGATAGATGTGATATATGTGAATTTGCAGGGGGTTCCGCTAAGTATTATTAGAAAAACAATCAAGTGAAAGACTGAAGCCGCAAATTCTATATACTGTATATTCACATTAACCAACATTAAATAGCATCACAAGGAAGACACATTGCCTTCAGGCCTGATATCGGAGTAGTCACTTATTTACTGGACACACAGATAAACCATTTAGGCTGGCTAATATAGTTTGAACAGCCTTACAAGAACAATCAGTAACTTTACAACTTACACGTTTAAAGACGTTCAGATGCGTCTTGAGAAACGAAAAATATATTAGAGAGTGGGCTGGAACACAGAACAAAGTTGAATAGCAGTTATTAGCCTTTACATCACTGGCTAGGTGAGAAGTAAGGAACTGTTATTGCTGTAGGGGAGATTCTTAATGGTTTTATTATGTACAACTATATGGACAAAAGTATTGGGTCACCTGACAATTACAACAGGGACTTTAACAGGGATTCCAGTACATAGACTTTGGAGTCGGTTCCCCTTTGCAGCTATTAGAGCTTCTACTCTTCTTGGGAGGGAATTTGTGTCCATTCTTTCTGTAGAGCATTTATGAGGTCACTGATGTTGGACGAGAAGGTCTGGATCACAATCTTTGTTCCAGTTCATCCCAAAGGTGCTGGATGGGGTTGAGGTCAGGGCTCTGTGTGGCCAGTCAGGTTCTTCCACACTGAACTCCTCCAGCATATCTTTATGGAGCTCGCTTTGTGCACTGGGACGCAGTCATGCTAGAATAGAAAAGATTCTTCCACAAACTGTGTCCACAACATAGAAAAGCATGGTGTTGTCCAGAATGTCTTGGTCTGCTGAAGTATTAAGATTGTCCTTCACTGGAAGTAAGGGGTCTAGCCCAAACCCTGAAAAACAGGTGTGTCACTACTAGGGCTGGGCGATTTGGCCTAAAATCAAAATTTTGATTAATTGAACATTTTAACTCGATTACGATTAATGAACGATTATTTTATTTATTTACTTGTTTTTTGCTGATAGTTCATTGACAAGCTGCTCAGTTGTCTCAGTGTTTAAGCACTCCATGCTCGACATGTCGGCAGAATAACGTAACATAACGGAGCGGGATCACGTGACTCCACAGAAAAGTAATCGAAATAATTGACCTGGAAAAATTTGATAGATTAAAGGTTCTGAATGTCAATTCTGATTACTTTTCGATTTATCACTCAGCCCTTGTCACTATACTGTTGTCCATACAGTGCATTCATGATAAAAGAAAACAGAAAAATGATATAAAACAATAAAGTCTGTCAATCCAATGAGGAAAAAAAACATGCTACAGAATATAAATGTCAGTTTTAGGCCAGTCAGTTTTTTGTCAATTGGAAAAGCACATCATGTTACCATCACTTTGCCTCCATCTTTTAGAGAATCAATGAACTGAAAGACATCTTCCCATCAGGGGTTTCTGAGCTTTCTTCAAAATTCAGTCCACCAACCAAGTTCCACTATGAACCAATCGTATCCAGATGTCCTCGTAAAACTCAAGATGCCGAGGTGTAAAAATAGAGCAGTGCAGTGCAGCTAGCACCCAATGCCAGGCTCCTAAATGCCAGTCCCAAAACAAGCAGGATGGAAAATTGTAAAGTAAGAAAGTAAGAATGCTGGCTTTATCACTCCATATGCCCACTGCTGTCTCTGATCATTTATTCTGCCTTCCCCCTGCAGTCAGAAAGCACGTCTCAGGAGATCTGATCCCAGCTGACAGCTCAGGGCTCGACAGTAGGGATATTTTTAACAGGCCTCAGCGGGTCAGTGGTTCAGATTTTCTGCAGCCTTTGCAGCATTTTCACTGGCCTTGCTCCAAAAAACAACAAAACCAAAATTAGACATTCTGCTATTAATGAATAATAACAAGCAATTTGTATTTTCTGAATATACATTCATCTTTAAAACATTTTTGCAATTTTGTGCTCAATCAAAGTCATGGCTGTAGTCGCAGTGCTAGTAAGCCAAGCTGATTGGCTGATGGGTTTTCTGCAATGTTAGATGAGATAGACATCCGTTTTTATCTGCTTTCTCTGGAAAGGGACATATGGCACGGAACATGACTTCATGGAAACTGCTTCAAAGACACCGGAAAAGCTGGTTTTGTTCAGCTTTGAACTTTGATTTTTAAAGAGCCTGCTGCCATCAGTCTGTTTTGCTTTGCGTTGTCACAAAACCACAACATGTACGTATTGTACAGTATATGCCGAGTACATCCACTCGAGATGAAGTTATAAAGAGTGTTCCGGCTTTTAGAATGAGGCACAATAAAGAGCGGCAATTCAGATCACAGAAATAAAGAAAGTGAATATTCAAATAACTGCCCCAAATATGCCCCAGGCCAATCTGCCACCCTCACTGCTGAGGCTTGGGGCTGCTTGGACAACTACTTCAGATAACCCCAAGATACTTTGGGGCTGTTCCCTCCATTAGTTCTTGTAGCTCTGAGCACAGGCATTAAACGACCAGATGCTTCGAAGGAAAAGGACCTTACTGAGACCCCAGTATATGCCTTTCTTTAGGCTTGTGAAAGTGAAGTAAATGTGACCGTTCACTTTCACCACAGCCCACAGTGTGAACAGCATTTTAACCCATTCACCAAGTGAAACAGCGGGCAGCCAGGAACGCAGTGCCTGGGGAGCAGTGTGTGGGCATGGCACCTCGATCAAGGGTACCTCAGTGGTGCTTAGCGGTCATGGGATTCAAACCCACAACTTCCTGATCGCAGGGCGAACATCCTAACCACTAGGCTACCAGCTGGCCCAAAAGCTCAGCCTGCCCCGTGTTAGGATCAAACTTGCGACCTACTGCGCTAACGAGGCTCCTGTGCTGGATCATCATCACAATATTTAGGTTACAGTGTAAAAAAAATACCCACGGTAAGAGGTTAAATCACGGCTATATTTTGTGTGTGAAAGAAAGGTCAAACAAAAGAAATTTTGTGACAGTTCCAACAGAGTGTGGGATGCGGAAGCAAACAGTTTATAGCCCCTGAGCTGAACCCTAATCTTTACTCGAATCAATCATCATCTTAATCTAGATTCCCAAAATAAACATGGATGTACAATACAGCGCAGAGTGCCCACCTAGCCTCCCCGGACCATATCTGGGTATCAGGCGTCCATGCTCTTGTGGCACCAACAGAATTGTTTAGATAATAACGAGAAATTGAGAATCTCCTTGTCCATCCATCCATCCATACATCATCTACCCCTTATTCCTGCATTCAGGGTCGGGGGGCGCTGGAGCCTATACCAGCTGCAATGGGCGAAGGCGGGATACACCCTGGACAGTCGCCAGCACGTTGCAGGGCCACACTTATAGGGACAGACAACCATACATGCTCACATTCACACCTACGGGCAGTTTAGAGTGCTCAATTCACCTATTCCCCGAAGCACGCATGTTTTTGGTGGTGGGAGGAAACCAGAGTCCCCGGAGGAAACCCACGCGGTCACGGGGAGAACATGCAAACTCCACACAGAAAGACCCTGCGCCCAACTCGGGAGTCGAACCCAGGACCTTCTCGCTGGCAACAGCGCTAACCCCTGTGCTAGCGTGCCGCCCTCCTTGTCGTTCAGTAGAAATCAGAGCCAGTGAGCCAATAAACATGCAGCAGGCTGGTCTCAAGACTAGTAATGCTAGCAATTGGCTGTATAACGTAATGTTACATAAGGCATGCAGGAAAGAGGCATGCAGGAAAAACACTACAGGGATCGCGTGTGTGGTGTTGTATTTCGAGAGGCTTGACTGCAGCATAGCTGGTGTAAATACATGTAAGAGATCAGAGATAAAATGATTTTTGGCATTTTATCTGGCATTTTATCAGGTTCAGTGCCAATAGTATGCAATGTGATGAAATACACACACACACACACACACACACACACACACACACACACACAAACACAACAAACAAAATACATGCTTTAATGCTGAAATAAAGCTGCTCACACCTGACAGTGAATTAGAATTGGCCACTTTGCATGTTCGTTGCAAAATGTCACAGATGGTTCTTTGCCAATAAGCAAACACAACCTGCTGTTTTTGTGTGACATATTGAGGAAGGCAGTATGTAAAAGTGAAGCAAAGACATTTTATCAAAACCCATTCAAAATCACTAGACTAGATTTCCACTTTAAAAAATTCACTCTAAATCTAGTTGGTCATACAATTAATGGGAATTGCACATCATTTTTGATCACTCGCCAAAAGCGCTCAAAGCAAGAAACACATTTAGTACGGTCAACGAACATGAATGACCTGTGCAGCCTGACCCACAGACCTATATATGAACATCAGTCTGACCCGTCTGTAGCCCATCGCCACCAACTACATTAGCACACACAACAACGCGATGCATTCAGTGTTATTAGTGAATCAAAAATGCTCTGAGGGCAAATCATAGATATGGGTTGTAAAACAAGTCTATGTGCTCTGTCCTGGTTTTCATGCAACACTTTTGCTTTATACTTTTTATACTTACGACAAGAGATAGGCATCTACTGAGCCTCAAATCTCGACGAACTGTACATTCTGGGGCAGCTGGGTGAACTAGTGGCAATCAGAAGGTTGTGAGTTCGAATCCCAACACCGGTAGTATCATCACTAAGCAAGATACTATCCCCACATGCTTCTCTTATTGGTGGCAGCCCTGCTGCACTTGGTGAATGGGTTTAATGTAGAGGTGTGACGAGATGCTCGGCTCACGAGACGATACGCAATGTTGGGTTCACGAGAGCGAGACGATTTTCATCCAACCTTATAACTGTGCATGAACTCCTAACATGTAGAAGCTGTGTGTGATTTTGTTTTTTGTGTGTGTGTGTGTGTGTGATCTAACTGAAATATTAATTTTAGGGCTGTCAGTAGATTAAAATATTTAATCGCGATTAATCTCATGTTTGCCATAGTTAACTCGCGATTAATCGCA
>JBBPDC010053637.1:0-11294 GCA_037974485.1 Hemigrammopetersius urotaenia
TGTGTGTGTGTGTGTGTGTGTGTGTGTGTGTGTGTGTGTGTGTGTGTGTGTGTGTGTGTGTGTGTGTGTGCGTGTGCTCATATGCCAGCCGTACCTAGGAATCGTCATATGGTCACCCCAAGTCAGGTGGGGAGTGCTGCCTGAGGAAAGGACTGTTTTGAAGGAACCAAATAGCAACTCTTGAATTCAATTCAATGTTATTTATATAGCACTTTTACTCTTGTTAACTGTGTGCTGAAAGTGAGTCATGGAAAAAAGGACTGGGGTCTTGGAAAGGGTGTCTGTGTCAGCCTCAGGAGTGCTGTCTGCCCGTAGACACACTGGTTATCTCTCTCCCTGTGTTCTCTCTCCCTGTCTCTCTGCCAGAGGTGTGACTGCAGTGTGCTAGAAGGTTCTGCAGAGAACGGTGTTGGAAATTCAGCAGACGTGTTTTCCTGCTTCTTGTTTTGTGTTGAGCTCAGAGTGAAGGTCCTCTGAACTTTGTTTTGGACTTTGAGATTTTATCATTAAAAACCATATCTACTTTAAGGCAGCCTCCCGCGAGTATGTCTGCTCACACCGGCATGACATTAAGAACTAAAGCAAAGCTGTGCAGTTCAGTACTTGCAGCTATAAAAGATAAAACCTTAGAAACCGAACCTTTTTTGCAATGGTCTCTTACTTTTTCTAGAGCTGTATGTCATATAAACGTAATTTAGAAAAAAATATTTGACCTTGAAAATACCTTTTTACAGCAAAAGAAAGAAAATCAAGAAAAAATTCTTGATGCTGCTTGTTTTCGGCCGATTAAACAGATTGAGGCTAATTCAGATGGTGCTATATATTCTGATGGTATCATTATAGCTTGGAAACCTCTACCTCTAGACCATCTTGTTTGCTTCCCTCATCACCAGTCTTCACCCACATGTGGTTGAATTCACCTGCAAGTGCATGTTTTACTTTTATTCCTATTGGAAACAGCTGCAAGTTTTTTTACCTAAAAAAATTGAGAAGAATTGAAAAACTGAGAAAAGTGGGAAGCGCACAGCTGTCGGCGTGACAGTGTGGGAATCATCTGAGTCACAAAACAGCTAAGGTCTAACCTTTCACACCATTACAAGGACTAACACTGTTCCCACACAGAGACTTTACATGGGGACTGCCCAGGTATGTTAACGGCCACCCAAAAACGCTTGGTGACCCATTTCAGCATTTTTTCCCATTTTTATCCACCCTAGAGAACGACACCAACCATGGTCTGTGAATTAGTGCACAGTCTCGCCTTGCTCTAAGCCGCTCTGCAGAGAAATTATGTTTGAATACGGTGACAGTGTATAAAAGTGGACCTTCTTCCTATTGTATCATTGTTCTCTGACTTTGGAAGTGGGCTCTAATTCTTGGAGGTTGTTGGGGATCTGGTGGAATTGTAGGCGTGTGCATCTGAGGCTGCAGCCTGAATGTTTATGAATAGCTCAAAAAATCTCAAAAAATCTTTATTCTTTGTTTTATTCTACTGCCAGTCCAATGCTTACTGAACCCCTCACCCCCGTCAACAAAACTATTATGGCTCTAACACCCCAAACCCATTTCTAAGCTGCCACAGCAATATTTCAGAAACAATGCTGGAAATCTGAAAAATATGTACATGATTGTGATTAGGCGATTGAAAATTACCCATGTTCTCACATAATTATTTATGACTGGGTGGTTAGAAAACAGAGATTTATACTTAATTAAACAAGCACTGACTTTTTCTAATAGTTAGCAAGTCTTAATATTAACTTAGTACAAATGTGTTGGACAAATGTGCCAACATAAATGTGTATTACTTTATATAGAACTTAACATATCAGGGATACCACTAGAATGATAAGCCTCATACAGAAGACAAACACCTATAAAAATAAACATGAATGTGAAAGAATATCAACAAAAAGCTGACTTCTTTCTTTTGTATTTTTATGTTCTGTTCTGCAGAAAAAGACATGTACTGTTATAAAAAACAACACATGACATTGTCTCCTAAACAATGAGGCTCAGAAGAGTTCATCCATCATTTTTCTGTGGTAAGAGAGAACAACAAAGGTGTCAAACTAGTATTCTTATACTTTTACAACATCTTCTAACACTGAACTCTGTCAGTTACAGACATGTAGTCATGTCTTATTATTATAAAAATAATATGAGCTGAAACTATGTGTTTGTTTAAGGAGCAGATACACAGATTTGAAGTAGATCCATTCCTTAGTAGGTCTTCACAGAACCTGTATGAATATTTTCGTTTACATTAAAAGTGACAAGCTGAGGAAGCCTGAGAGATGTGTGTGTGTAATGACTTGAAAATAAAAATATCAGGAGAATAAACTGTAGCGAGTTGGCCCCCGTTAGAAATGTATATTAGCTAAAATATACTTGTCAAAAGAAAGAAACCATAAACCACACATTATTGATGTTATTTGACATCAATAAAAAACTTAAAGCTCTTGTGATTTGCTTATACACTTGCGGAAACTACAGCAAAGACTGGAGAGATGGACTACAGTTAGAGTCCCTGTAATACTATTTTTTAATTTTTAATGCATATTTCATTCTTTCTGTCTCAAGATACAACTATCAGCTGGTTAGATCTAGTGTAGCCTCTGAGTGCAAAAAATGAACTTCCAATTTTGTCTTTTCTTCATAACATTATTCTTAAAATACCCATTTGAATGTTACTTATTTAAAAAAATAAATAGAAGAAGAACCACAAACGTTGTTGAAATAGCCAGTGGTCTCAGTCATTTGTGGAGAAAGCGCACATTTCTGTTGTGGTGACCCTCAATAATCCAGTGACTCAGTCAGAACCCTGTCATTTATGACAATGACAACCTGACGAGCTACAAATCCCCTGGCTAACTTGGAACATGACACTTGAACTACAGTCTCAGCAGTCAGTCTCACTTCTGCTTCCGAGGTGGTGCTCTGGCCTGCCTACTTTAGCTGTATTATGTGGCATGTTGCCCGGTACGATTTGCACAACTACTATCCAGGACTGTACAGACAGTGAAAACTGGCACAGATGAGGTAGAGCTCAGTATTTCCCACTGAATTTGATTATATTCACGGTGGTAACTGACCGAGGGGGGTGGACAAAATATTTGCTGGGGGTTGCAGTTTTCAGGGTGTTCATAGACAACATTTTTGGATGGGACTGTTGGATGAGAAACTATACTGACTAGCTGCTTTGTACAATGTGATAACTTGAACAACCCAGCTTTATTCCAAAGACTGTCACCGAGGTGGGAACGGGGGCTAATGATATAGTGCCGGTCAATGCTCATATAAAAAAAATCAATGTATTAATAAATGTAATAATTAACTAAATGAACAAACTGTCATTAGTAAAATGTTTAAAGTACGATATCTTCTCCACAGTAATACAGATTCCATCCAAGAGTGTCCTATAAAAGTAGTGTTTAGTGCATCACTAAGTGTGAGGTAATACAAAAGTTATACAGTTCAAATGTTCAATGTTCTCAATGTAATATATGATATTTAATTTGATCAGTTAATTGATCGCTACACTTGGGTTAAAGATTGAAAGGGCCTGTAGTGTTGCTGAACATGCAAAGTGTTTCATTTGCAAGCATTTCTGACAAGTTTGGTTTCCTCGGTTTAGCTGAGGTTATATTTTTATATTATTGTGGTTGGGAACTTGCTGTGAGCTACAAACATTAAGCAGTTTTAGACAAGTTGGTCTATTTCCACAAACCATCTCAGGAGTAGAAGGGATGAAAAATGGCCATCATGAATACATTCAAGATGTAAAAAGTTGTGTGGGAAGACAAAAATAAGTACTTAGTGTTGCACATACTCTATCCAAAAGTGTTCTCAGCTACATTAATGTGCATTCATCACTGACACAGCTGTTCAGTTGCACTAGTGGTATTGTTAGGATCTTGAAATTTCGGCTACTGTTTGGATTTGGCAATGTGGGGAGGTGGCTAGTAGTGGTAGGAGTGTTTCCTCGCCTCAGCTGTGTCGCACCATGAATCCATGAAAACTTGGAATGACAGATGCTTATGAGTTGGTCCAGGGCTTTTGGCTATTTTTAATTGGCATTATAATTCAGAACTGGGGCTATTCATGAAAGATTCAGGGCTACAGCCTTGGCTGCCCAGGCCTAACAACGACCCAAGTGTACACACTTGCATAATCTCCACAGAAAAGCTTTGCCAATAGAATGGGACACCCTGCAGCCATAAACAACAAAGGCATAAGGTCACCATGCCCAATGCCAACTGTCAGCTAGAGGGAAATAAAGCTCCCTAGCATTGGACCAGTCTCTGGAGTGATGGACCAGCATTCGAGACTTTGGATAAGTCGAAGTGACATTTGTGATGCAGGTCGAGTCGACCAACATTAGTACCCGACCTCACTGATGCTCTCATAGTTGAATGCAGTGAAATCCTCCCAACAATGTTCTAACATTTAGTGTAGCTTTCTCAGAAAACTAAAGACTTCTTGATTTTAGAAGAAACACAAGAAGAGCAGGTGCTTATAAAGATCTGGACACAGAGCAGACAATCACAGTATTCATACAGAGCCCCTTTAATTACTACCTATACCATCTTCATGTACATCTACTGTAGACTTGAGTCCTGTCTCTACAAAGTGACCCTCCTTTACAGCCAGCATGTTAATGCAGTTCAGCCTCGCCCTGCCAGCCAAATGCAAATGACAGAAATCAAGCGGGACATTAACTGGTATTTCAGATAAGAGATTATGTAATCAGGCAGCGTGGGATGTTTAAAACCCAAACCCCGTCTGTCTTTTAGGCAAACAATACTGGACCGGGCGTCAAACGACCTATAGCACTGAGGACTGCTTTCAGACATACAGCCCTGTCTGGTGATTCCTGGGAAAAAGGGACAAACATGAAATGGAATGTTTTCAGTGATGTAATCTCCAAGAGGAGGTGTAATATTACATCACCAGCATGGATTTCAGGCTAAAGACATGATCTGCTAGTGAGCATGGTGATTTCTCGCAAAAACAGAATAGCAGATAGGGGATGAATTATAAATAAGCCTGCAATAAACAAAGACACTCTTCTTTAAGCTGTTAAGGCTTTGGAAGTCAAAAAGCATTGAAATGGAGCGACAAACAGGCGTATTACTATTTATAGCATGACTTTTAGAGCACTGCCTTCTCACTTCAGCTTTATTCCAGTCTGAAGATCAAAACAGACAAGTGAAATGTCTAAAAGTGAAATGAAAAGGCCAGCAGCACAGAAGCGGGCAGCAGGCAAACCACATTCCACAGTCAAGCAGAAGATCAGGGTTTACTTCTAAGCACTGTACTGGGCATTGCAGAGTGGTTCTAGATATAGAACTGTTAAATGAAAAGTTTATAAAAGTTTATATCATCATAAATTTATATCTATCAATAATTATTAATATTCATCATCATCATTAGGTAATTAGGGACTGAGTGAAAGGTGGTACATATGCAAATAATTATTGTCTGCATATATGTACAACAATTATTATTGTTATTACTTTCATAATTATTATTGTTGTTGTTATTGTGAACAAATAAACTGTTCGTATTATTATAATTATAATTATTGTTATTGTTATTGTTATTGTTATTATTAACACGCAATTCCATGCTACAGAAGCTTAGGAGGGTTTTCCTCATCATTTCTCTCCTCTCAGTGACATTCATTTGTCTGATTGATCTCGCTGCCATCTGCGCGTAAAAGGCTTTGGGTGCTGCGCGCGGAGCTCCGGAGAGCCACTCAAACGGGGTTCTCGGCGTCTCGAGCATGAAGTTCCAAATTAATTTGATAATTAAGTATGATTACAGAGGGACCCTCTCTACACACATCCCAGCGTCCTGGCGCCTCGAGACGCACGAGGGCACCACATCACCGATTAAAGTTCAGTTCACCTGTTTCTACACGACTGTAACACACAGCCCTCCTTCTCTCTCGCCCTGTTCAGTCCTTATATCGTGATAACTCCCACCACCACCCAGCGCACTCCAGCACTCCCCGGGCGCGAGTGGAGTCCCACTTCACGCGCACACATCGTGCACAGTGCTTCGCGCGTAAAGTGGGTTGAGGCACGCAGAAGGTGGTTGATCCAAAAAAAAGGGGCAGCAAACGCACGCGCGTGTGTAAAAGGTTTGCAAGCACGAGGTGAAGAAAAGGCACGAGGCCACTAAGAAGGCGCGCACTTACCTGATCTGGCTGTAGGTCTGCAGCGTCCGCCCCCTCGACCGAGACGAGGCGCCGCACGCGCACAGGAGCCACACGAGGAGCAGGACAAGCACGTCCGCGTGCATGGTGCTCCCCACACACACTCACACACCCCAAAAGCGTGGGAAAGTGGCTTGCAGTGCTCCGCCTCGTCACACACTTCAGGTGCCTCCGGCCATGGCTCGAGGAGTGGCGCGGATGCGAACAGAAGCGCGCGGAGACGCCCGATCAGCGGAGAGCGCGCGGCAACACAGAGAGAAGCGCTCGAGACTGAACGACGGCAATCCCAGTGCGCATGCGCAGAGACTGGACTACACCCGTGCAGGAGCGCCCGTTAAACAGGGGCGGCATGCGCAGTGCGCTCCTCGGCTAAAGAGTAATAAAGCAGCGGTGCTGTAGGATGAGAGTGTGCGACATTATGCAACGATCACTATGAATAACGCAAAGTCTGGATAAGCGGATAGCACAGAGCCCACAGGTCCACAAACATGGGGCAGTGAACAGGTCAATAGTTAATCACAGGGGGTACTAGTGGATAAGTGGAAAGTGCAGCAAACCTATTCAAAATTGGTTAGTTCACCTTGGTTTGACAGTTCATATGTGCACAGTGTCATTGCTCCAGGTTACTCTTAAAGCACAGTACCGTGTTAGACACCCGAGAAAACTAGCTGTATAGTATGTTTTCAAAGCTGCTATTAGAGTAGATACAAATAACACTAATATAGTACATTGTGATTTTATGCATCTAAGTAAGTTAAAGAAAACTGGCCCTTATGGTCATGCATGAACACACCACAGCACACAGTGTGAAATTCTCTGCAGTGAAGCAGTGGACAGCCAGGAACACAGCACCTGGGACAATACTCAAGGGTTACTCAGTGGTACCACTGACAGTACTGGGATTCAAACCCATGGCCTCCTGGTCACAGGGGTAAATTCCTAACAACGAGACCACCAGCTGCCCAAAACATTACTCTGTCCTGGAGGATGCGGGCAGTGATCACATATGCCTTTTACATGTGTGTTTGCTTCCTCATTCCCAGACCTCTCAGTATTACACTGTAGGTCTCATCAAATACCTCAAATCCCTGGTTCAGTGGATTAAATCAGGTGCTGCTGATGGTGTTTCACAAATCCCAGCAAAGGCATCGAGGTAAAATCTGGAATTGAACCTTTGGTTTTCTCACCACCTCACAAAACATCAAGCATTTTTTACAAACTAAACAAATCTCCATATTATTGCATGGTTTCTTGCTTATTTGCATTTATTCTAATTGTAACTCGAGAATTTGCTGACCCATACAGCTGGAAAATGGCTTAAAATTCATAATATGAAATTCTTGTGCTAGGGATCAGTGTCCTGTGAAAGGTGGAGAATTGTTTATAACAGACTCAAGAAGGTTGTTCTGCAGTATCTTTCTGTGTTTTCCACCATCCATCTGTCCCTCAGTTCTGACAAGATGCCCAGTCTTCGCTGAGGTAAAGCATTCCCACATGGTCTGGACAACAAGCTCAGTCTCATCTGCATGAAATCAAATCCTACATTTTAACTGGGTCACTCTGATGCTTTCATATTGCAGATCTGCTTTGATGTGTTTTTTCTTCAGTCATGGCTTCTTTATAGCCACCCTCTCCATCCACCCACTTGTGTGCAGAGTTGTTAATATTGTTGATTGACGCACCCTCACCTTCAGTCTCAGGCACTGAATTTGGTTGTGGTTCAGTGTGAGTCTTTCCTCACAAGTCCTCGTCTGGGTCTGTACTACACTTGTCCAGGTAATAACTGGATAGCATGACGGAACTTGAGTTAAAAGAAAAACCTTTTATCCAGAAATGGTGGGTTTTTAAAAACTAAATTTCAGTTGTAAGGGCCAGTTGTAACCCAACTGTGTCCCTAGACCTTCCGTAGCAGAAGAGTCAATCCATAATTTCATGATCATTGCAGTTAGGACAGCTGCAACGAAATGCTTCCTTTAACCACAGATGAGTCTTTCATGTTGTTGTGGAGGCATGTTTGCCTACTCCTCTTCGTAGAAATGCTTTAAATCTGTCACAGTGGAGAGCTTTTCAACAGAGACTACCATATTAAAACCCACCCACAGCATCTCAGCAGGGTTCAAGGCAGAATTTTGACTGGTCCACTCCAGATTCTAATTTTGTTTCTTTTGAGTCATTCAGAGGGGAACGTTCTTCCAGATTGTTATCTTGCTGCATAACAGTCAAGGACTGAGGACCAGCAGGGGTTAAATTGGAATTTAATCACATTGTGTAGTGGCAATGTGGTTTCAGGGTTGCCATGAGTGCTTTCTCTCTCTCTCCCTCCCTCGCTCTATCGCTCCCACTCTCTCCCACTCTCTCCCACTCTCTCTCTCTCTCCCCCCCCTCTCTCTTTCTCTCTCTCTCTCTTTCTCCCTCTCTCTTTCTCTCTTTCTCCCTCTCTCTTTCTCTCTCTCTCTCTCTCTCTCTCTCACTCTTTCTCCCTCTCTTTTTCTCTCTGTCTCTCTCTCTTTTTCTCCCCCCCCCCTCTCTCTCTCTCTCTCTCACTCTTTCTCCCTCTCTTTCTCTCTCTCTTTTTCTCCCTCTCTCTCTATCTCTCACTCTCTATCTCTTTCTCTCTCTCTCTCTCTCTCTCTCTCACTCTTTCTCTCCATCTAGCTCTCTATATTTCACTCACTCAGTCAGGGCTGGCAAGTGCACCATCAGGAAGGTCAATGTCTTAAGCACTCAATCCACTGGGAAGCTATTCAAGGTCCTGGTTCATCACCTCCTATCTGGGACAGCCAGAGCCAAGGGCTGCACTAGATGGGCCAGAAGATTACACACAACTGGAGAGCACTCACCCAGCTGATCACAGGAGTGATTTAATAAAAAAAAACAAAAACACTATAGCAGATACTGTATGTGTGTCAGAGTCTGTGCTGTGCTCTGGATAAGAGTACCTGCCAAATGTTGTAAATGTAATTTCTTCACCAGGTAAGTGACACATAATCATCCACATGAGAAAATGTGATTCATCAAACCATCTTCTATTCTTCTATTGTCCATTTCTGATACTCACATACCTACTGTAGGTGCTCTGGTGGAGGACAGGGATCATTATGGGCACTCTGACTGGTCTGACACCTTTCTATCACAACCAGCATCAACTTTTTCAGCATGGTTGCTGCAGCAGTTCTTCTGAGGGATCTGGCCAGATATGCTAGCCTTCATTCCCAATGTCGGGACAGCTGCAAGCTGGTAGCTCCTTATGTGCACTGTTTTTCCTGAATCCAACCCCTTGACAAGTGACACAGGAACAAGATGATCAGTCCATAGAATGTTAATTTTGTCTGTTAGTGGGTTCTCAAAATTGGGAGTGGTGGCAACTGTTTGTCTGTGGTCCCACCACCATCCCACCTCTGCCAAATCTGCAATTCAGCCTTGTGTTGTTTTAAGGCTATTTCATTATCTTATCCAAGCTGTGTGTATTATCAAAACTAGACTTTATATTTGGTGGGTTATGTTGAAATTACCATAGATATGAATTTTTTGAGGGTTTTCACTACACCTGACTGTGTAGCACTAGGGAGGTTTCGTTGGTAGTCATCCACCAAATGCTAGAGCCAGAACTGAAAGTGTGTAAAATAAAATGAAAAAAAGCAATGTATAAACTGCAGCAGTGTTCAGGAATGGTTCAAGGAACATGACAAAGAGTTCAATCTGTTGCCCTGGTCTCAGGATTCCCCGTATGTCAAACCAGTCAAGCATCTGTTAGACCACAACCACTGGTTGTGACGAACACTAATGATTTTCTTCCAGCAGCAACTATACATGAGCATTGCATGTTATGTCACCATTATAAAGTCCCATTTTTGTTTGAGCACCCACATATGGGTTAGACTTGAATTTCCCTCATGTATGGTATCTAAGATCCTTCGTGAAATCCTTCGTGAAATGTCCCAGAGTAAGAAGATGATACTCTGGTGCTGTTGAAATGAAGGATATGCAATCTATTCTATAAATCCATAGAATTAGGTTGCTGGGAAATAATGCAACATTGTTACGGTGTCAGGAGGGATAAGGGTGGGTTCTTGTTATGTAATAAGCGCGCTTACACAGGACAGGGTGACACGCCTTCTCATTACATCCTCAGTAACTCCTCAGTAAATCTGTTCATGGACAAAGTGAGCCAGTAATGGTGTTTGAGTCATTCAAATACCCTAAACCCCTCACCCTTAACCTGGCCCATTACAGCATCCAGCTGTTCTCCGTGATCAGCGTGTAGGAACAGTTTATGTAAGCACAATGTACAAAGTCATTGTTAAGTCTGCGGAAGAGAATGATCTAGAAAGCCGTATAACCCAGTAGCATAAATATGTATGTAGGACAAATGTATGTGCGCCATTATACAACAGCTCACCTAGGGCTTGTTGGTTCAAATTATGGATTTCCTTGAAAAATCAAGGTTTCAGCCTGTGTTTTGTTTTGTTAATTGTGATGTTGACTGTTACAGTTTTTCTGAATTGCTAAAACACAGTTCCTGAAATCTCTTTGTCTCAAAACACTAAACACAAACTCCAAAATTTAAGCTACACTCACAAAACCTTCCACTTGTCTTGCAAAACCAAACATTTGAACCAAAACTATTTTAACTTTACTCAAAATCAAGCACTACTGTCAAAAACCACACAAAACCAGCCAATGTGCAAACACAACATAGCAACGATTACACACTACATATAAAAATACAAAACACTGCGGGATAGTGGGAAAATAATATTTATTTATTCATTTATTCTTGTACACATTTAAACAAAAAAGCTCACATATAAACAAAAAGATGCAGCCAAAAATATTAATTAAAAATATATATATTTTTTACAGCAGATTCAGTCTCAGCTTCATCCACGAAGATGTATTCATGAGGCCTAACCACTGAGCCAAGTTCAAAGATTCTCTGTACACAGTGAAAACAAACTACGTTTAGTTCTGTAAATGACACAGTATGATGTATGCATGTGCTGTTTGACAGACAATACAGTATACATTCTAGTACTGAGTTTACTGTAAATGTTTACTTACTTGCACATAT
>JBBPDC010053656.1:380-11294 GCA_037974485.1 Hemigrammopetersius urotaenia
TGTTGGGAAAACACTACTACCCCCCCCCCCCCCCCCTATCAACAAATGGAACCTCTAAAACTATCCTCAGTCGAAAAATCTAAACTGTATCTCTGAACATTTGAAACTCATCTGTCATAATATTGGTAAAATAATAAAAATGCAATATCATTAAATTATATTTTTAATACAAATCACTGACAACTACATTAAGTGTACATTCAGAGGTGTTTCTGATAATATGGCCAATAACTAACAGTGTATTAGAGCATTTGTGTCTTTTGTATTTAAGTCTTCTTACTTAATAATTATACAGAATATATTTTAATGTGGAATAAATGTGCACATAATGTGAATCGAGTAAATTAATTTTTTTCTTTTTTCTAGCGTGCATCAAACCCAAACCCAGCGGTTAACGTCGACTACCTAAACAACAACTGACCGAAACTCCTGTCAGTTTGATCAGTAAAGGAGTGAATATCATCTTTTACAAAAAGAAACACGGACGTTTTTTCTGCTTCCGAGACAAAGACTGCAGCAGCAGTGCGAGCGTTTAAAGGCCATCAGGACATGCAAAAGCAATACACTGGCATGAAAGTTGCAAATGCAGAAAAGAAAGCATACAGATTCGGTCAGAATGGGCCAGAAAATTGAACTAAACAAGGTCTCATCATGAACGATGCTGCTGAATAACCTCAAGATGACTTATATTTCTGCATAAATTGCAGAGTGACTGAGCCGTTTTAATGAAGAATGAGCCACTAAGAGGATGACACTGCACACTACAGTATGCTCGCTCTCTCTCTCCGTCATCAGTGCACAAAACCATCACCCAGGCACGTTTCATCTTTACCCTGGTCTTTAGTGGGAGATGCGCAGTCCTCCTCCGTCACGTCGTTCCCCTGAAGAAAAACCACAGTACACAGTAAGTATAAAAAGCTTTGGCAACTGGCTATAAGGTGAATCTGAATTTTTATCTAAATCATTCATGTAGCCCTTAGAACACAAACGGAAGGGCATCATGTGGTAAACTAACGTCCTACGGCAAAATATCTCCTTATATGGAAGTTTGTGTTGATGCTCGAGGTGTCAGACGTCATGCCGAGCTTTGTTTGGTGTTTCTGTGTCACTTAAAAACATGCAATAGTAAAAACCACTAAAGAACAAAAACGAACAAATTTCTTTTATTTTAGGTTTTTTGAAGAAAAAAAAACTCAAGATCTTTGAACCCGGGAGGATTTTCAGGAAACTTGAGTTTTCAAGATAGTCTCCGCCCACAAGTGGGTGGGGAAAGCGGCGAACATTCTCAGCGGAATCCCTCAAAAACCATCTCCTCTCCTAATGATCTCTATATCTTCTTGCACTGCTCCCTACATGAAAGATTTAGCACTTAGAACTCTCCTGTGGTTCTCACACCGCCCTGAAACTTGAATTTTCAGGATAGTCTCCGCCCACAAGTGGGTGGGGAAAGCGGCGAACATGTAGGAGAACCAACACTTCTAGACTCTTTAACTTCTAGTTCTAGACTCTTTAACATCGGTTATATCTACTGAAATCAGAGTTCACTGATACACTCTGAGTTCTGAGGGTTAACAGTGTAATGAGATTAAATATTTTTTCGTACCTCTGAATCTTGCTCCTCGACCATGGCGGCTACGAAGTTATGCTCGTTTGACTCACTGGGGATTTCCTGATAATGAAAGAAAAGCATTACATTATTATCATAATCTCCTATTCAGTAATAAACACTGCCTGTCCAAGGCTTCACTGTCAAAAGCAACGTTTTTCAACATTTCTCTGTGGTTTTGCAATAAGGACTCAAAACCTGCACACTTCTGACATTTAGGCACTTGTATGTACCAAAATTAATACCTACACAAGCATTTCTCAACCTTTCTTTATTAATTTGAATTAAACAGGTTATATTTCTCACCTCAGAGGTATTACTTTTGCTCTGATTGGCTGCTTTCTATTGTGCCTCACTGACTGAAACACTCCTTAAAAGGAAATGGGTGGAGCTAAACCTCTGAATAGGTAGGTAAAAAATAATTATCACGGAAACTCATCAGCACTCAAATCTTTCAGGTGATTAAATTAGTTTATTTTATTTTAGGTCTTTGAACCCGGAAGAACTTTCGGGATAGTCTCCACCCACAAGTGGGTGGGGAAACCCGCAGAGGGAGGGGCTCCTGAGAGCGGCCGAGAGGTGGTGCCCGAGAGAAAGAGCAGCAAACGGCGTGTGTGTAGGAGAACAAACACCGGTTCTAGACTGTTTTACACCGTTTAAATTATTTTGAGAAAAAAACAGTCAAATTAAAGTATTTAGAGAAAATTATGAACATGACGCAAGACGAATATACCTTATTTAACTGAAAAGGAAAAGTGTAAGGAAACAATTTGAACTATTTACTATTTACAATTTACACTCGTTACTGTTTCAGCACTTAATACCTCCTTAAATATCTAACAGTCGTCTGGAGATCCACATTAGTATTATATTAGGTGGTTTGAATAAAAAATATGACATTTTCTAGACCTCAAATGGTAAACATACTGGACATTTTCTTAGCAAAGAGTGCATTTTTAGTAAATATTAAGTGAGTAATATGCAAATGTTACTCATTATTGACAGGTAGTGTGTATTATCACGTCTCCACCTCACCTCCCCCTCCTGTTGGGAGGGTCCCCGGCTCTCAGCCGGATTTTCGTTGGGTTCTTCGCCCTCCTGGCCCGCCATGTAGGATCCGGACATGGAGGAGAGGGTGTCGGTGCTGATCTGGGAGTGCTGACTCTGAGAAGATGCCATGGACATGACGGACTGGGCCAGGCTGCTGCTCACGGGGTCTGAGGGAGAACAGAGTGTGGAGGAAGGATGAGCTGTACTCAGAGGTCAGTGTGGGCACCATTACTGTGGCAAAAGTTTCGACTCTAAATGTGGGATTTTTGAGCTGTAAATGTTGAGCTCTAAATGTTTAGAAGATATGCTAATTGGCCACGATTATAATTGACTGTTACTTATCAGGGGGCGGGACTGCGTGCTGTGATCTGCCCTCACCAACATGGAGGATCTGCCTTAAATGATCTTAAACCTAAATGTTAAATATGAAACGTATATCCCTCACTCTAAATGTGAAACTTTCTCGGTGACCCCGTTCCAACAACCCTTCGTTTGCCATAATAACTCGGGAGATCCAGAGTTATTAGCCGAAAACCGTTCACCTCGGACAAAAGTAATGGGACACCGGGGCGAGGTGAACAGTTTTCGGGTCGTTGGAAAGAGTGTGAGATATAAATAAATAATTCCATGAAATGAACATTGTTTACAAGTTTTGACTCACGAGTCAGGTCTCAAGACGTTGAGGGAAGTCTAAAGTCAAGTCACAAGTCTTTGTTTGTGCGACAAGTCTCTTGAGTTCCCATCTCTGGCACCCGGTACCCAAATATGATTTCGGTTCAGTCCCTAAACACTACAGATCTACAACGACATGCATGGTGATCAACCAGGACCTGTTTTAGGCGAATACAGCATCAATATATTCCCATTTATTTAATGTTTTCAAGAATATTTGCTCTCCCACAACTAAAGATATTTTTCGTTATACACTGTAACATTCTCAGCGGAATCCCTCAAAAACCATCTCCTCTCCTAATGATCTCTCTATCTTCTTGCACTGCTCTCTACATGAAAGATTTAGCACTTAGAACTCTCCTGTGGTTCTCACAACGCCCTGAAACATGAGTGTTTTTTCTCATTGCAAGTCACTTTGGATAAAAGCGCTTAAATTAATGTAATGTAATGTAATGTGACGTAATGTAATGCAACGTAATGTTCTTCCTGTCTTTTCCCTGTTTTTTTGGCTATTTGTGATGTTCTGTCTTCCCTGTTTTCTTGTCTACGTTGTTGTTTACCTGATCCATGTGAGTCTGTTGTTATTTTGGTCTTGGTCCGGCCGTAGCCCCGCCCCCTTTTTATTATTTACTCTGTGGTTTTGCCCTCCTTGTGTTCATTTGAATGTATTTTTCACCCCATTCTATTCCTGCTTTATTAAATGTAGTTTTCTAATCCTTAGTTCAGCATTCTGTTCGTTTCTTATCTCATGCCCTCCAATTCTTTTTTCATGGAACTGAAATGGTAATTGAATCAATGTAATTCGGATGATACACAACGCTGTCTGAGGCTGATCTGAGCTCTGCTGTACCTTCAGGAGAGGTGATGGTGGAGGAGAGAGGGGTCCCAGTGCAGGAGGATTGGTCTATGGCTCCGGACGAGGACAGCGTGAGATTGTCGCTCTCAGGAGTCACACCACACTGAAATCATAAAGTTTATAGATTACAAAATAATAGTTTAATCACTGTACATGTACAGTGAAGAGCACCTGCATATAGTGAAAAACCTAAATGCCTTAACATGCCAATTTTTAGTGTAAACCCTAAGTATGCCCCCAACATACTTTCATTTCATTTTAAACTTAGTTTAATGCATTAAATGTGAGGGTAAACCTGTATCCAATGTTACCCCGGTACAGACTGGGCTGGAATTCATGCAGCGCCTTTCTTTGGTATAAGCAGGTAAATACAGTAATAAATTCATTTAATTTACAGAAATAAAAATACAGGCTTTAAGAAGAACAAAACGAAAAACACGAGAAACACTCGAGGCGCTCCACGGGGGAAATTCTGGACTGCAGTTGCGTCAACGGGCATGCAACCAATCAGCAGCAAGGAGAAATAAATAACAATCTCGGATTAGCTACTTTCAAACCACCTGCCTCTGAGTGCAGCGGTGTTCCACCATCCCAAGACGCCTTTCTTTGTGTTTTTCTTAACAGGGCCAAAACATTTACAGCTATATTTTATATGGAAATGTAGCTGGATTATGTTAATAGTCACAAATTTATATTTTATAATTTAGTACCAAAAAATTGAAAAAGAAAAATAAGAAAAATTCTATATTGCCACGGAAAATCTGAGAGTCCGGACTTCGTCCACCATGCCCCCTTGTCCTCGTGCTGGCTGTTTATGTTTGGGGCGTGGCGGGCGTCACATAAGCAAAACAAATGCAGAGGAAATCTGCAGTGCGGGGGTTTAAGCCCACAGTTATTATTAATAAAATCCGCAATGAACTGAAACCAAGTGGGCGGTTACTGTAAAGCTTTTCATTACTTGTTCAAGATTTTCTCAAGTTGCTATACCTTAATGCATTTGATTTAACAATACAGTATACTCAGCCATTTCTATTAGTCCATTCATCATGAAAAGATGAATATTACAACAGTTGTGACAAGTTATTTATGTAACACAATAAAAAACATAAAGAAGAGATGAGTCTGCTAATGGGTGAAGCGGTCAGGGGGGTTCTATATTCTACCTCTTGTTGGTCCACAGACAGCTTCCTCCTGCACGCCTGAGCCTCAGACTCGCTGCACGACTTCTCGTCCTCCTCCTCGGGCAGCACTGACGAGTTCTGGGAGAGGGACCTGAGGAGCCCGCAATGCAGACAAACGTTAATTCGCATGTTTCTTCAAATAAGAACTTCATTCACGACTGATCCACTTTATATATAAAGTCTTGAGCCTTCACTCATTTCTTTATATTTTGTGGAGAAATGAGTCAGCAGGTTGTTAAGGTAATTTACTGCAGCATCTGCAAACACACATGTAACTAGTTTGTGTTTACAGAGTGTGTTTATGTGTAAATACAGAGTGTGTTTAATTCTAACCAGCTTTAGAGTCAGTGTTTGTTCCGAGATCCGTTCTCAGCCTCCTGTGTACTCCAGTTGATAACATGCTGCGAATTCTATGATCTGCTGCTGCAGTTATTTGCACAATAATTTATTGCTGTTCTACTTTCATTCTGCATTTTCCACACCCAGCCACTCCACTGCTAGAACTCAGTATGTGTCATAATACTGTATTGCAGGAGTATACTGTATTTGCGAAGAGGCTCAGATTTGCTGACCATTCAGCCTGACCTTCTTTGAACTACTAACATTAAATAGATTTTTAAATAAACATTAAAATTTTTATTGCAAATGGCATACTTTTCATTTCATCACACAGAACTCAAATAAATCTAAACCTGTTTTTTTTTTTACCAAAATCTCTCCGCCTTTCATATTTGAAGACCACATAAAATGAAGAAAAAGTCTTTCAGAAAAGTTAAACATATCTGGGTTCATATGAAACCTATTATTCACTATTAAATGCTCACTGTGAACCTCTACATTCAAGACACGTGAACAGGAAAATAACAGTCATCTTATTCAGAAGTACAAAACACTGAGGGCCACATGACTCTTCCTTGCGTTTTTCAATTGACAATCAAAAAAACGAAAACATGTTTCTTGATGTTGAATCGCATGTCAAAAACGAAAAAGGTCGTGTTTTTATTTAATTGTAGACTCGAATCAAAAATACGAAATGGAAAAAATGGGCTTTTAATATTATATTAATGAGACCCGGTTTGATTGTCGATTGAAAAGCGAAAGAACAAATGATACACCGAGTAAAAACTGTGTCCACAAACTGCTGCCATCTTCTGGTGAAATATAAAATAGCTTATTTGCATGCATGTATTTTACATTCTGGTGAGTCGCATATTATTGATTTTATGACAGAGGCTGTGGGCTGGTGGAAATTTGAACACGGGTCGCAATTGGACCGGACTTTGGACGATAAATGTCTTTGTTGCTTTTGTTTTTCTTGTTTTCACTCACTCTCCTGCTCTCTGCACTCTGTGTATCCCTGTCCTGCACAAAATGTGTCTTGTGTGTGTACATAGTGGATAGCTTTCAAAATCAATATTTGCTTTCAGTGCACACTGAAACCACCTGCCAAAGGACTTATTGATTTAGTGTGGTTTGTCACGCAAGGTAGGAACTGAACCCCACTCTCCTGCTTGGAAGGCAGCAATGTTATAAGCTACCCTAACCGACCACAAGATGGGCTAATGGTGCCACGTCCAAGCCTTCATACACCTGCATTTCTCAACAAAATCTGAATCTGAATCAAACATTATTGATCACAGACGTAATCGCTCATGTTAAAACTACTTTAGGTCATTATTCTGCATCAGCCAGGTCAAAAGAATGGTCTGATAATGTTTCACTTTGTGCACATCTCCAAGGAATCTTTCTCTCTAATAAACATTATGAATTATAATAATTATATCATTTTTTTCTTATCTCCAAGATTCAAAGATTATTTGCCTTTTCAAGAATTACAATGCTTAAATGGGACTCTTTTTGCATCCTTTTGTGTCTCTACTGCTCCTATAAACACTCCAAGCTTGAAAAAAACATCCATCCGTTTTCTGTGAGTCAATTGAAAGATGTTGGTGTCAGGAATCATGTGCTCCAATGAGCCGTTTGGACGCTCTCTTATTCTGACATCAGGATGAGGAAATTTGCGTTGAACCGCCCCTCACCTGTTGAGCCCCACCCAGAAGATTAGATGAAAATCTGCCATGTTTGTTTGCAGGTAGTAGCAGAAGACGCCGGGCGCTGTGTCTATAGGCAGAGGCGAGCCACTCATGAAGTGTTGTGTTCACCTGGCTCTGGGTCCGACTCGGGGTTCAACATATAGGGCTGATAGTGCCTCTGTTTTCTGCCTTTTTCACGAGTGTTAAATGCGCAGCTTAAGCATGAAATGGGTGAGGCGTGGCTTATTTGCATAAAAGTGACAGAGCCCTTAAACGGCTTATTCTGAAAGGGACTGAAACTGTGGAGAATAAAGCTGGTGAATCTCTTTATGTGAGAGTGATTTTGTGCAAAGAACTTCATGAAAATGTTTTGTAGCCCATATACCTTTTATAACTTGTTTAAAATGACCATTTTGAAATACATGAACAGCACTAAATTCTTCACGTAAAGCAGGGGGCAGCCAGGAACGGTACTTTACTCAAGGGTACCTCAATAGCGCCCGTAGCAGTCTTGGGATTTGAACCCACAACTATCTGATCACTAGACCACCGCACAGCATGTGCACTAAAACCAAACCAGATCAGGCGTAGAGGAGCGTCTAACTCACTTGGAGACGCTCTTCTTGAGTTTGAGTCCCTGGCTGGAGTTGGCGGAGTGCTCCAGGGGGGAGAGGGAGTGCGCCACCGTGTGGTGACTCTCGCTGCCGTACGTGGGCAGGGTACCCGAGACGTGTCCCTTCGTCATGCCCTGCAGTGGGGGGGCAGCTGGCGAGGAGTTCATGGGTCCATTCAGCGCCTCCAGCAGAGACACGGCCTCGTAGCCGGCTGGGATGTGTTCCGAGGTCTGAAACACAAGATCCAGTTAAACTCACTTTATAGTGTTCTAAGCTAAACTTCTTTCACATTACTGTCCTCATTTCTCTCACTCTCAGTTACATTCTTTATATGTTCGTTATACAGAGAATGCAGAATCATTCATAGACGAGCTAATAAGCCGTTTAACTGTAACAATCCCAGAGTGAAGTGGGGTAAAGGTGATCCAAAAAATGAGTTTGTAACAACAGATATCATAAAAGAAAACATAGTATATTATTATTTTACCCTCACATTGTGTGAGCAGGTCACAATGAATGGACGTGAGCTACATTACTAGATTTAAAATGAAATTCAGTTCAGTGTTTCCACATCTAAACACACATATTAGACAAAGGCTCCTTGTTCTTTGAAGGACTCTGTTCATTCTCTCTCCCTTTTGCTCCCTTCTTTGGTCTCCCTGCATTCCCTTCTCTCTCTTTTCTTCTACTTCTTTTCTTTTCTTTTCTCTCTCTCATTCTCTGTTTCTTGCTTTTTCAATTTTATCCTCCTTCCTCCATCCTTGACTCCTTGCATCCCATTCTACCCCCCTCTCTTTTTTCTCCCTCTCTCCATTTCTTTTCATCCACCTTTTCACTCTCTCCGTCTTCCTCCTTCTTTCCCTGCCTGAAATTTCTGTCTCTCTCTACCGGTTTTTCTCTCCCCTTCACTCTTTTTCACTGCGTTTTCAGAAAGACTGCACCAGTGAATCACTGAATCCCACACCGGCATGTAAACAAAATGGTTTGATATGAAAAGAGAAACATGCCAGGTCTGAATTTTCACAGAACTCGTGATAGGAACCAGATGTCTGAAGCATTTAATGCCTCCCCAAATGACCTCAAAGAAGGTGGTGACGCAAAATGGGCATGGATGTGTTGCCTGAGGCCTGAAACACTGTTTTATGATCGTTCTGAGAATATTGTTTAGCATACATATGTATGCAGCAGGTTCATGTAGGTTGTTGTTTTATAATAAAATGGCTTGCTGACATCACCATCACTGTAAAGGAGACGTCTCTACAGATCAAAACAATCTTTGTTTACATCTAAATGGTGAGTTATGTATGAATGTTGGCGCATCTGTGGTTTTCCCTTAAAGATTTTGACTTTCAAATGAGAGCTCGGTCAGTGCAGTTGTCAGTGTATTAACAGAAAAAGACTGTTATTTAATCCCAGTGCGAAGAAAGGCGTTCAGAGATGAAACGCCGCTCTGCTGTTACCGAGTGCTCCTCGGAGTCGGACGTCTGCGACGTGATGACTGGGTTGAATCCGCTCTGAGTGGGAGGACTCAGCTTCTTCCTCAAAGCTCGGATCTGCAGCAGAGCTCGAAACGCTGCAAAAAATAACGAATAACAACAAAGGCGTCTGATCATCAGGTAGAAATCAGCACGACTGAAGCTGCTCCAAGGGAATCACAATTTGCATTACAAAAACTGCACATACATCGGTTCCACATGAAAGAAAATGTATTACATAATATATACACAGTATATAGTTGCCTTCATTCACTTCAGCAATAATTAGATTAGTTGCTCTAATCCAGAGAGAGGTACGTGACCAGTCAAAAGTTTGGACACACCTTCTTATTCAACGATTTCCTTTGTGTTAATTATTGGCTACATTGTAGATTAATATTGAAAACATCACTGCTCTGCTCTGATGACAGCTTTGCACACTCTGCATTTTTTCGCTCAGATTCATGAGGAATCGACCTGGAATGGTGTTTAATTAACTTCGTCAAAATTTCATAAGTGGAGTTTCTCTCCTTTTTAATGTGTTTGGGATCATCAGTTGTGATGGTCGGGTTGGTCCACAGTTAGTGATCCTGTTCCACTATGGTTCTACTGCACATTATGGCAAAAACCACTTAACTAAGTAAAAAAACAACAGTCCATCATTCCCTTATTACAGAACTGATTCTGGTTTCTTTAACTCTGTTTACTGCAGAATTTCATGTGTTCCTTCGTCATTGTTTGTTTTCTATATTAATCTACAATGTAGACAATAAAAAAAACTAAATGAGAAGGTGTGTCCAAACTTTTGACTGGTAGTGTATGCAAGTTCATAAAACCCCGACTTACATTAAGATCTGCAGACTGAGATTCAGGACCTTTTCAGATCACAAAGAAAAGTTATATTTTAGTTATTTGAGAAGTCTGATGCAGGTCTCGGACCTCTGAGAAGAGGTGGGTTGAGTCAGGCTGTGATTGATGCTCTAAGAGGTGACCAAGGCTGATCAGAAGGAGCTGGACCATTTTTGGCTTTGTAGGTGAGTATTAGAGTTTTAAATCTTCTGGAGAACCACAGGAACCCAGTGAAGGTCTGTAGTAGTGGAGTAGTGTGAGAGAAGTTTCGTGTATCAGATGTGCTGCTGTGTTCTATGTATTACACTTCATCCACGTGGAACCGATATTCAAGTCAGTATAAACACATTTTTCTCCAGTGAAGTCTGTAGTACTGTGCAAAAGTCTTGAATCCCTCATTTCTTACTACTTTCCTTCTAAAGATCCAGACTTTCTCATATCATATTTTTACTATAGTCTTGAGGAACAGTTCTCCAGACTTCCTGAAAGACCTACAAAGCCTGTCATTTCCAGTCCAGTCCCTGAACCTGACCAGTTTCAGAGGAATGTTTCTGTTGGTTAAGACACACAGTGACCTA
>JBBPDC010053703.1:0-11293 GCA_037974485.1 Hemigrammopetersius urotaenia
ATTACCCTTAAAGAACATGTAAATATAAACCCGAGGTTTAAATACAGAAAAGTCAGGAACGAGAGAGAGACAGAGAGTAAGAGAGAGTGAGAGAGAGAGAGAGAGATACAGAGAGAAAGAGAGAGAGAGATACAGAGAGAAAGAGAGAGAGAGAGAGAGATGATCCGCGTGCTCCGGAAAAGTCACGAACGAGAGAGAGAGAGAGACAGACAGAGAGAGAGAGTAAATCAAGGTGAAAGTCATCATAGCTTGCGTAGTATAGACCCAGCTCCCAACCCAACTTTGTGAATAGTTAAAGGCGATATTTGTTTTATTGCGCGATAAGAGTCTCGCTCTATATATATATATATATTAGTGCTGGGCCGTTAACGGCATTAACGCACGTTAACGGCGCGAGATTCTTATCGTGCGCAAAAAAAAATATCGTCGTTAACTGCGCCCCCCTCTATATATATATATATATAGAGAGAGAGAGATAGAGATGCATATATCATTAATTATTCATGATATACTACAAATAGTTCAGTATCTCCTTTGAATTGTTCAGTATCTACTGTACATTATTCAGTACAACTATAAATTAGTACTAGTACAAAGCATTCATTAATTATCTTGATTCAGCATCTACAATGAATTATTCAGTATCCATTATGAATATTTATGAATTACTTATTTATGAAACACACAATGAATTATTTAGTATCTACTATCAATATTCCTCTGTATTATTCATACTTACACTTCCCCATCTGAATTATTTAGTATTCACTATAAATTCTTCATTAATTACTATAATAACTATGTACGGTCTATAAACTGTTAAGGACCTACAATGAATTGTTTTTGCATCTACTGTCAACTATTCACTATTTGTGTATTAATAGTCAATTATTGATGTATCGTATAAAATATTAGTTATTCTGTGTCCACTGTAACCAAAATGAAACTGCAGTAATAATGTGTTTCTTCTGACTTTCAGAGCTTGGAGTGCTACAATCCACCGGTGAGTGTCACACACACACACACACACACACACACACACACACACACACACACATTTCTGATGAAATCAATCTCGTGTGTTTTCTGGGTCCTTGGCGTTTCCTTCTCGTTTTTATTTTCTTCTCCTTTCTTGCTGGTTATAACTTGGGATTCGCTTCCCTTTACACGACTCCCTGAAAGAGGAAGAGAGAGAAAAGAGAGAAGAACAAACATAGAGGAGAAAGGGGGTGGGGGGGTCGGGTTCATACATATTTATCAGCAGTAGTATCTTAGTAGCTTAGTCTTCCAGAGAAAAGGATGAAACAGACAACTGGGGCTCAGAGAGAGAGAGATGGGAGAGAAAGAGAGAGAGAGAGGTTCTGTGAGACGGGGAGGGATTTGGAACGAATGCCAGACTTTGTGGACCGAGTGAGTGAGCGAGCAGAGAGAGAGAGTGTGTAAAACACATTAAGTGAAGGGGACACGCCCAATGTTAAAAGACCTGTGCTGATGTCATTTATGAGCTAATTACCAACCACACACACACACACACACACACACACACTCACTGATACAGTTCTATAGGATTCAGTTCAGATCGATTTTGATTCTTTAGGAATGTATTATGTGCATCACCTCCACGATTCAATTCACTTTGATTTGGATTCTTTGAATCAAGTGTTCAGTTCTTTGTGAAATCTCTCATTTCTCTGTGATTTGATTCAGTCACTGTGGCTTCGTTCAGAATTACATGGAGGTCCGGTGTTTGGTTTTTGCTCCTCAAACACATTGATTTAATCTGTCCAGTGAAAGGTGCGGTGACCCAGGTGTGTTTGAGTAGAGTCACCACACAGTGCTGGACTCCAGCCCTCCAGGACCGAAGCCCTTACTTAATGTCGTGTCATCATGATTCAGTTTCATTTTGGACATAATTTGCAGTTAACTTATTAGATCTTGTAAGCAATTTTTGACTCCGGTCAGTTAAGAAATGACCAGAAATCTTAAATTAAATTATTCCAAACGAATTGACCGCGATTCTTCAGTAAGTGGTTCATGTCATTGTGAACGATCAGATTCTACCCAAACTGGATTGGATTATTGAGTCAGAATCGCCTGTAAAATCATTTTGGTGATGTTTGAGGGCTGCATGTTAAGCAGATTAAAGTGCGAACATTAACCCTGGGGTCACTGTCCTTAACTAGCCTTGACTTCCCTTAAACACACACACACACATACACACATACACACACACACGTTTCTCTTTTCAGGCCTTCAGCATAAACTGTCACATGAATTTGTTGTTTTTAGCTTTCTTTTAACCCCCCCCCTCTCTCTCTCACTCTCTCTCAGTGGGTTCCATTATGCCAGCGTTCTCCTGGCACTGGTGGTACGTGGTCATGGCGATAGCTGTTGCCATGGCTCTGGCAGTGCTGATGGTGGTGTATGTGGCCAAACTACGGCGGAAGGAGACGCGTTTCGGGTGGGTAGTGATGAGGCCTCAGCACTGCTACTCCTCTTCACTGCTGCTGATTACATTTTAGATCTCTTGAATAATAATACAAATAATAATAATAATAATAATATTAACAATCATAATAATTATTATTATTACTTTCAAACTTCCTCATTTTTTAGATAAAGAAACTCCTTTATCTAGGTTCCTTGTCACTTTGCTGCATGTTGCAGTCTACTAGGCCAAAAATGAGACAGTTTTGCAGGTGTATAGAATTTTTACACTTACACTTTTACACAGGTTATTCAAAAATATGGAGAAATAAGGGGGTTCCAGACTTTTGACTCAAGCACTAGTAGCTCCAGTGTTCATCTACATGTAATTGAAGACCCTGAAAACATCTACAGCGTTCATTTTGGATTATCTGTTGTCTGATCTGTGCCTGCTGGTCCACAGTGAGGCGTTCGAGCCCATGATGGAGAGTGGAGAGCTGGTGGTGAGGTATCGAGCTCGTCGCACCTACAGCCGCCGCACCACCGAAGCCACACGTGAGTTCCTCCTCAAGGTCACTCTTAAGGTCCCTCAGGGGACACACACTATCTTGAACCTCCAGAAGGGAGGAGACTTAATGGGGGTGGGGAGTTGATTACAGCTTTCTTCTTGAAAAAAAAGAAAGAAAAAAAGAAAGAAAGAAAGAAAGAAAGAAAACAAACACACATTGCTGTGAGGATTTGATTGTATGAGAGCGTTAGTGAGGTCAGGTACTGATGTTGGAACATTGCTGTGAGGATTTGGTTGTATGAGGGCATTAGTGAGGTCAGGTACTGATGTTGGAACATTGCTGTGAGGATTTGATTGTTTGAGGGCATTAGTGAGGTCAGATATTGGTGTTGGTGACCACATTTGTATCCCAGAGGTTCTGGATGGAGCCTCCACAGCCCAACACTGGGGGGGGGGGGTTTATACCCTCTAACCCAGGGACACTGTGACCTCAGGGTCATGTACTTCAGTACTTTTTCTACAGAGATTATGTGAGATTAAAGGATCTGATGTGCAGGTTATAAGGGCTGCCTGGATCCTATAGTGTATCTTAAATCTGAGGATGTGTGTTGAGTCTGTTTCTGCCGAACGCACTCCGCCTGAACTCAGGAGGGGTGATTAAGATCTCACAGCCTGCCCAGACGTGATCCCTCATCGCTGAAGATGAAAGATAAGGCCGTTAAACAGCTCACACAGATTCCCAAATGGAAATGCCCCGGGCCACAAATACACCTTGCAGGCCTGTCAATCACAGCCTGACTAAACACTTAGCCTGTTCTCAGGGCATGCAGTTCACTCTTAACAGGAATGCTAATGAAAAGCCCACAGGTTAAAGTAAGAAAGAAAAAAAATGAAGAAACAAACAAAGAACAAAAAAGAAGAGTAAGAAAAAAGAAAAGAGATAAAGAAGTAGGAAAGAAAGAAAGAAAGAGAATAAAGATGAGCAGCAATAAAAGAAAGAACACTGCTATGAAAATTTGATTGTATGAGAGCATTAGTGAGGTCAGGTGCTGATGCTATATCATTGCTGTGAGGATTTGATTGCAGCCAGTATTACTTAGGTCAGGTTCCCGACTGGTGAGATGCTCTGTTCTAGGGAAAGTCAGAACTGTTCACAGTGTTGGTGTATGGAACCAGGCGTCTCCCTCTAAAATCTCCTCACAGAAAGTTATGCCATGAAATGGTTAGGGTTGTACCGCCTGATGCCTGAGTTTTGAGAAGCTTTTGGTCCTTAAACTAAACCCATTCATGGTGGAGGGATACATGCAGGGTGTTGTGAGGCCAAAGAGTCCCCCAAAAAAAGTGATTTAGTTCAGATTCACTATTTTATATCATCAGCATCCATATTAACACTCAGAGACACGTGGAGCTTCACTGGGGGTCGATAGAGGATAGGATTTGGAGACGTCTGGTTCCATTCACCTCCATTGTAAAGAAATCCGAGTGTCTACAATGAACCGTTTCACACCGAACCCACTCTGTATGACTGTGTGACAGTGACAGGATGATATTGTTGAAGTGAAACAGAAAAGAAGGCCAGTGAATGGTTACTGAGGTCCTGTAATTTGAAATCTTGGCTTTTGTGTGCTTTCTAATGTCAGAGTGGACATTGTGGCTCGGCCCATTTAGATCCTCACCATTCACTACAGAACACACACACACACACACACACACACACAAAAGTCGGCATCAGATTTCCGTGTGTGAGCGGCGCTCGGGTTCGGTCTCTGATGTGTCTCAGCTTGCCTGTGTGACCGAGTGACAGAGAGAGAACAGGAAAACAAAAAACGAGAAACAAAAGAGATTGAGGGGACGTAACGTAACTGAATGAAGTTATGAGGAAAACCACTCAACCAGTTTGCACAGTTAATGCAGGCTCACACAAACACACACACACACACACACACACCCACACAAACACAAACACAAACACTTACACACACACACACACACCCACACAAACACAAACACTTACACACACACACACACACACACACAAACACACACACACACACAAACACAAACACTTACACACACACTGTTGTTGTTGTTTGTTTTTATGCAGTACCTGGAAGTCCTGTGCATTTTTTTGTGTATTAAATATTTGTAATAATATGCCGCTTTTGTTATATATATGCATGTATATATACATACATATATATATCCTATACATATATATACATATACATATATATATGCTATATGTTTTTTTTTATTCAAAAAGGAACAGTATAAAATAACACAAATAAAAACAACACAAGCACTCACCCCTCACACACACACACACACACACACACACACACACACTTACTCTCAGGGTACTAAATGGTAATAGTAACATGTGACAGCATGTTTTAAGTCTGAGCGCATACTTGTGTTTGGGCCACTGAACTTGTAGTGAGCTCACAGCTGTTGGGAAACACTAGTTTTCTCAATGCACACACACACACACACACACACACTCACACACACCAGATGTGCAGCAGCACTGCCTCATGACGCTCACTGCTGCAGGCTACAAAATGCCAGTGTAATGCACTGTAACACATCTGGACACAAGTGTTTGTAAACATTAGCAGCTGAGTGAATGGGGGATTGTATTCCCTTTATTAAATATTCATACAGTAATGATACAAAAGAGGACTGTAATGCGTGTAAAGCTGTTTCCCACATCAGTACCTGACCTCAATAATGCTCTCGTACAATCAAATCTTCACAGCAATGTTCCAACATCTGTATCTGACCTCACTAATGCTCTCATAAAATCAAATCCTCACAGCAATGTTCCAGCATCAGTACCTGACCTCAATAATGCTCTCGTACAACCAAATCCTCACAGCAATGTTCCACCATCAGTACCTGACCTCAATAATGCTCTCGTTCAGTCAAATCCTCACAGCAATGTTCCACCATCAGTAGCTGACCTCAATAATGCTCTTGTACAATCAAATCCTCACAGCAATGTTCCACCATCAATACCTGACCTCACTAATGCTCTCATAAAATCAAATCCTCACAGCAATGTTCCAACATCAGTACCTGACCTCAATAATGCTCTTGTACAATCAAATCCTCACAGCAATGTTCCACCATCAATACCTGACCTCACTAATGCTCTCATAAAATCAAATCCTCACAGCAATGTTCCACCATCAGTAGCTGACCTCAATAATGCTCTTGTACAATCAAATCCTCACAGCAATGTTCCACCATCAATACCTGACCTCACTAATGCTCTCATAAAATCAAATCCTCACAGCAATGTTCCAACATCAGTACCTGACCTCGCTAATGCTCTCATACAATCAAATCCTCACAGCAATTTTCCAAGATCAGTACCTGACTTCACTAATGCTCCCATACAATCAAACCCTCACAGCAATTTTCCAAGATCAGTACCTGACCTCGCTAATGCTCTCGTACAATCAAATCCTCACAGCAACTGTCTGATGATCTCAATGTAAATTTATCACCTTTTATGTGTTTTGGTTCAAGCAGCCGAACCTCAGTCATTTAAAGAAATCGTCTATTAAAGCAGGAATATTTGACCCGGGGTGTCGAGATAGAAGCAGCTCTGCTGATGAATGATGTCATTGGTTTTCAGAGAAGCGAAGGAAGGGGAAGAAATGAAATCATGGAGTTCTCGCTGAAGATCATGTCATCGTTTTATTTTCATAGTTCTGAGGGCGGGGGGGTTGAAGAGGAGGTTTAATCATAACCTGGCCCGGTTCCCCGCCTCCCTCCTCCTCTGGGGATGTTTAGCGAGTGTGTTCCGCCGCCAGTGAATCATGCAGGACTGAAGATAAGCTTCAGAAAGTTCGCAGATGTGAAGGAACCGGCTGGCCATGTTTTCGTCCCTCCAGCAGGACAGACTGAAACAGAGTGACGTGTGTTAGTGAGGATCCCGGTCTATAAACTACATTTACTTGATCCCAGAAGAGAACCCTATCCACTTCTGTCACAATGCATTATGGGTCCCTGTCCAGTTAAAACTGGACAAGTTCCATCAGGACGAATCAGGGATCCCTCTCAGGTTCCTTCAGGACGAGTCGAAGGTCCCAATACAGTTCCTTCCAGATGACATGGGTTCCTATCCAATTTCGTCGGGGTGCGTCGTGGGGCCCATCTGGTTTTGGAGGGGTGCGACACAGATCTAGTTCCTTCATTACGACTTGCCAGTCCCTGTCTGGTCCTCCGGAAGGACGTGTGGGTTCCTATCCAGTTCCATCGGGGTGCGGTGCAGGTTCCTATCTGACTCTGCTAGGATGCATCATAGGTCCCTATCTATTTCCATCAAAACATGTCACAGGTCCCTTTTTGGTCCTGACAAGTTGCGTCAGAGGTCCCTATCCAGTTCAATCATGACGCATCGTGGATCTCTATCTGACTTATCCACATAACATTACACCGTCCAACATTCTGGATAGAAATAAAACATTAAATGTTTTATTACATATACAAATATTTATTAAACTATAAAATGTTTCGTTTGCAAAAGTTATGGCACATTTTATTTCTAGTGTAATAAACCGAATAAACAGAAGATTTGCAGGAAAATGTGATTTGAAAGTCATTTGGCCAAAGTGTTCCACAGGTGTGAAGGTGATTAAAAGCTGGGACGGGAGAAGAGACAATAAAAGAAAAACTGAAAAAATGAAGGAATTAATGAATTAATGAATGGAGCTCTGTCATCCTCAGTGAACTCTCTGGGCATCAGCGATGAGCTCAAGCAGAAGCTTCAGGACGTGATGGTGGACAGACACAAACTGACCCTGGGAAAGACCCTCGGAGAAGGTGGGCATGATTCTGTAATATTATTGGTTGTTTATTTATTATTTATTGTTATTGATTTAGTCCTGTGTGTGTTAGTGTATAGTAAATGTGTGTTTTGTTTATGAACTGATTCAATCAGTTCAACATTCCATATATCTGTTCATTAGAACTATAAAACAGGTTCCCTATAGATCTAGACCCACGGTTCTGCACATCACCTGAAGAAAAGTGAATTTTTTTTGTTTTTTGGTTTCTGAAAATGTTTGTGTGTTTGTGTGTGTGTGTGTGTGTGTGTGTCCCTGCAGGTGAGTTTGGCTCTGTTATGGAAGGTCTGCTGTCTCAGGAGGACTCTGTGCTGAAAGTGGCTGTAAAGACCATGAAGAGTAAGTTACACCCACACAAACAAACGAGTGACAATCTACATCTGTCCTTCACAACTCTCCACCCCTTCAGACCACACTGACCTCTTTCTCTCTCTCTCTCTCTCTGTCTCTGTGTCTCTCTCCATCTCTCCATCTCTCTCTCTCTCTCTCTCTCTCTCTGTGTCTCTCTCCATCTCTCCCTCTCTCTCTGTCTCCATCGCTCTCTGTCTCTCTCTCCATCGCTCTTTCTCTCTCTTCGTCTCTCTCTCTCTCTCTCTGCCTCTGTGTCTCTCTCCATCTCTCTCTCTCTCTCTCTCTCTCTCTCGCTCTCTCTCTCTGTCTCTCTCTCTCTGTCTCTCTCTCCATCGCTCTCTCTCTCTCTCCGTCTCTCTCTCTCTCTCGCTCTCTGTCTCTATCTCTTTCTGTCTCTCTCTGTCTTTCTCTCTCTCTCTCTCTCTCCGTCTCTCTGTCTCTATCTCTCTCTCTCTCTTTCTCTCTCTCTCTCTCTCCCTCTACGTCTCTCTCTCTCCGTCTCTCTCTCTCTCTCTCTCCGTCTCTCTCTCTCTCTCTCTCCGTCTCTCTCTCTATCTCTCTCTCTGTCTCTCTCTCTACGTCTCTCTCTGTCGCTCTCTCTCTGTCTCTCTCTCTCTCTCCGTCTGTCTCGCTCTCTCTCCATCTCTCTAGTTGCGATCTGTACCCGTACAGAGATGGAGGACTTCCTGAGGGAGGCGGCCTGCATGAAGGAGTTTGACCATCAGAACGTCATGAGGCTGCTGGGTAAGACCTGACCAGCATATGATAGTATTTTTGCACCAACGAGGCGATTCAAAGCAAATTAGAAAGAAATTATGTGTGACTCAAAACAGTACTAAATATGTCTTAAAATCGTTCACTGCTGCTCAAGTGTTTCAATGATGATAGAGCTCATAAACTCATCAGTATTTCCTGACTGTATTGAAATGTAATAAGCGTTAATCGTGTGAATACATTAAAATCATTTGCACTTAATAATAAAGTTAAAGGAATATATCATTAATCAAGTTATCTTTAAAAAAGCAATAGTAATAATACTGATCCTATCAGAAATGAACTGATGTGTGTGTGTGTGTGTGTATGTGTGTGTGTGTGTTTGTGTGTTTGTGTGTTACAGGAGTGTGTCTACAGACTGTGGAGAGTGAAGGTTACCCCTCCCCTGTGGTGATTCTGCCCTACATGAAGCACGGGGACCTGCACAGCTACCTGCTCTACTCCAGACTCGGAGACTCTCCGGTGGTGAGTTTCTGTCTAAACTCAGTTCTCACTCTTTTCTAGGTCTGCATAGTTTCTGGACACCAGTTTTTCTTCTAAATTCAGGGATATTGATGGTGGAGAGTGTGTCCCATTTATGATTCTGTAACACCCACCGCTCTGAGAAGGCCTCTAGATGTTTGAACATTGCTGTGAGAATTTGATTGTAGCCTGAAGAGCATTATTGCAGTCAGTTACTGATGTTGGGGTCACCTTAAGCTGTAGTCTCTGAACCTGAGCCGTTCAGAACTGTGTTTATCATTTCAGTCCCCAGTGTGCTGTTTTTGTGATGTCACAGACACGCCCCTTTTCAGCTTCCACACCAGGCTGCCTTTTGAACAAATCAGAACGGAGCTCATTTGCATTATGTCTTTAAGACACAGTGACAAATTTTAAGAAGCAAAATGTGGAAAAGTAGGATGATTGTGTTAAATGATTTTAATTAATGTTAATCCTCTCTCTCTCTCTCTCTCTCTCTCTCTCTCTCTCTCTCTGAGCTGCTCTGCTGTTCTGGAACAGCTCCTCTGCTGTTAATGTCTCTGTTACGTCTGAATGGATAAAAGTGTTGTTTGGCGTCGAGGTTCTCGCGTCCCTCCAGGCTTTGGAGTTGAGAAACACATTTGTTATCATAACAAAAAGGCTCCGGAACATTTTAGCAGAGAATTCCAGGGAAATATGGCCTGGTCCCACTGGACCAGACTGGACGCGCACTGCAGCCCACTGGGCTGTAACTGTAGTAATATGGTGCCCTCTAGTGGACAATTAGTAAAGCACCATGAAACCACAGTGCACAGCTATGCAATTCACACACACACACACACGCACACACGCACATATATATATATAGATGCCAATATGGGACCAGGCCAAATTTCCCTGGAATTCTCCGCTAAAATGTTCCGGAGCCTTTTTTCTGAACCCATACACACTGCGTTTATACACTTCATCTTCATGTTTTTGTGACTGTTTTATGGTGGGTGTGTTATAGGTTATATAGTGCAGAATGCATTATATTATCTATAAAGAAGCACATTGTCATAGTACACAACCAGCTGTATTAGTATAAGTGCATAATTAGAAGTAGTAGTTAAACATGTGTACTATGTAAACTCATGGGTCTTTGGTTTTGATCGGTCTTTATCCCTGTTCCGCAGTATCTGCCGTCTCAGATGTTGGTGAAGTTTATGACAGACATTGCGAGAGGAATGGAGTATCTGAGCAGCAAGAACTTCATTCACAGAGACCTGGCAGCACGCAACTGCATGTGAGCCTTTCCCCCACACACTGCATTCTCAGCACTGCAATAATTACACAAACACAACAACACACACACACACACTAACACAAGTTTCTATATGTAACAATAATTGGACCCATATGTATTATATTTGTGTATATATGTAATATAACATTACCCACATGTATTATATTCTGTATGTAATTAGGATAGTTTATATAATTTATTATATTGTGTATTTGTATCACAAAGTAACATTCTGAGCGGGGATGGTGTGTGTTTCCAGGCTGAACGAGAACATGAATGTGTGTGTGGCTGATTTCGGTCTGTCGAAGAAGATCTATAATGGAGACTATTACAGACAAGGCCGGATCTCCAAGATGCCTGTAAAATGGATCGCCATCGAGAGCCTGGCTGACCGAGTTTACACCACCAAGAGTGATGTGGTGAGACTCCCTGCTGCGTGTGTGTGTGTGTGTGTGTTCGGAAGTGTTTGTGTGTATATGCATATGTGTGTTTCTGTAAGTGTGTGTATGTGTGTGTGTGTGTGTGTGTGTGTGTGTGTGTGTGTGTGTGTGTGTGTGTGTGTGTTTAGTGCTGATGATGTTCTCCTGTGGTTCTCAGTGGTCGTTTGGTGTGACGATGTGGGAGATCGCGACT
>JBBPDC010053724.1:0-50169 GCA_037974485.1 Hemigrammopetersius urotaenia
GCTCATTTGAAACGACAACACCCTGGTGTGACAGGAGCTAAGACGAAGGCTGATACGGAGACAGAGAGAGAGAGAGAAAAAAGGGGGGGGGACGCGCGCTCCGGAAAAGTCACGAACGAGAGAGAGACAGAGAGAAGGATACAGAGAGAGAGAGAGACGCATGCTCCGGAAAATTCACGAACGAGAGTGAGAGACCGAGAGAGGTGCGCGCTCCGGAAAATTCACGAACGAGTCCGGATCCGCGTAAAACTGGGGGTTTACTGTATTTATGCCCTATATTGTCATTATATAATTGTGTGGAATGAGTCTTGTTTTTAATGGGCAAAAATACTTAAATAAATGGAAAGTTTAATTTGTCTTGTCTTTTTTTTTTTTTTTTTTTTGCTGATCTGAAAAGTGATCCGATCCATGACTTAATACCACGATTCGATCCAAACCGTGATTTTTTTGATCCGTTGCACCACTACTGGAAAGCCATCACTTACATTTTAAGGGGATAAGTAATATCTGCTAGTGTTTCTTTTTATGTAGACAGAATGTACTCCAGACATTTACACTTGCATTAAATCAGTGTTTCATTTTTTATTCATGTTTCATGGTCAAGGATGGTACAACATCTTTTGATTTAACTTTCAGGGAAGTCTTCCGGTCGAGCAGCAAAGATCAGTGATTATTTTGACGTAAGTGAAATAGTGTGTGTGTGTCAGTCGAAGTTTAGTCAGTGCAGTATTAAACAACAGGCAGTCATGTCTGAAAAAGACAAAAGAAAAGCATTTCAGTCAGCTTATGACACTGCTTAGATGATCTCAGAAAGTTGCTTGGAATCCACAGACATTATTGCTCAAACATAGCACAAGTCACCATATGCACAAGTCACCATACGAGTTCTGTTCTGTATGTGCTTTACAGCAGCTGTTAAATTAGGACAGAACATTTTCACACATTTTGGGATCAGTTAACAAGCCTAGTTATCATCACTGCAGTCTGCAGCTGTTAGGTCATAAAACCATAATACTGCAGAAGAATGTGATTCGGAATAGTTGCAAAAAGCTGAAGAATTTGGGATGGTGTGGTTGTGCATGGAGACCCTATGCTTCCCTTATATAAAGTTAAATGACGTAGGGCTCGCATTTTATGGGTAGTTTAGTGGAGTACAGGTTGATTGAAAATAAAAGTTCTGCCTGAACGATTGACCTTTATCTAACCATATAACTTATAGGACTAAATTGCCATAGATATTCTGGTAGTATGAACACTACCCCATGTAAAACTAATCTTGGCTGAATAACTCTTTACATGACGCATCATTCAGGGAATTCTCAGTTTTGTTTAGACTTGACTAATGGTGTTACTGTATTTCTGTTGCTGTAGCTGCAGGCTGGAAATGGCTCCAGTCCTGTGAGGGGTATTCCAGCTGTGCTCCGCTCTCCACATGGCTCACACTCAGCACCGGGGTCCATCGTAAGTGTCTGGAAAAGAGTGCGTGGCTGAAGAAACTGTTAAGACGTAAAGATATATATATATATTGTGCTGTATTTTTTTTTTTTTTTCTGTCAGGTCCGACAGAATAGCTCCTCACCCACCAGCCTGTGTTTCATGGACCCCACGACACACCCAAAGCAGCTAAGCAGCAGAAGTATACAGGTGAGCCACACATGCAAAGTTGCATGCCATGTACATTACTCTGATGGTTTATCTTGACACTGAACTTGTGTTAATAGGGATTTGTAGCGCATTTTCCTTCTGTACTGTGCTTTGTTTCTGGAGTACAGTTTGATGTCGGGTACAGTGAAATGAAAGTGTTCCAGTGCTGGTGGCTTTGTGGACGAAGCGTGTGGGGTAAATGTGTGCCCCAGAGGAGAGAGACCCCTGTACCGTTCTGTGATACAGGATGCTCTCTATAGTACATTGGAAGATGTGGGTGGTGCCCTCTCCTCAGTCTCTGCAGGAAGTCACTGCTGGGTTCTCTTGGCATTGGAGCTGTTTGTGCTGCGGATTCATGTGAGATTCTTCGTGATGTGAACACCAAAATAATTCGGTTTGCTAGATGGCGTCCACTGATATTCAGCGAAGATTGATCATGGAGTATTCTTATGAAGTCAACATCTCTTTTGTTTTGTCCACAATCAGAGCAAAGTTGTTGCTTCTCACTGATCAAACCCACCCCAGTCATTTAATCAACAAACCTGACGGTGTGGTTTGATTTGCGCTTTTCTGCGCAGTCATAGGTCAGCAGGAAATGCAGCAAATGGGGCTCCTGTGCTCTGTAGTTGATTCTGGCTGTCTCCCAGTCTCCCAGTGAGGGCCAGGGGAAGAGTTGTGGTGATTGCATCGTTTTTTTTTAAAGGTTTGGTGCAGTACGTGCCAATGATTATGAAAACAGTCCCACACACAAGACCCCTCGTTGGATAGTTCTTATAATTTAGGAAGATCTGCCTTGATATTTGTGGTGTTGAAATCTCTGGTGACAGTGAACAGTCTGTCAGGGTTTTGGCGCTCACTCTGTGAAGTTCAGACACCATGTTGTTAGCATTAGTGCACACACATACCTCTTCTTCAGATCTTGGATGACAGGACTGCGTCTCTGTCTGAATGAAATGTTAGCATGTTGCTAATCCGGATTGCCATGTCTTGAATGCTGTCACTGAGCCATGTCTCCGTAAAAACAGAAAGTCTTTTTAGGAATCTCTGTCTCTAATTTTGTGTTTTTCTATCTTGCTCTGTTTTTTTTTTTTAGACCGATCTCACGCTACTGAAACTTGCAGCACTTGAGAGCAATAAGAATCTGGATTTGGAGAAAAAAGAAGGAAGAATAGATGACCTGCTCAGGGTAAGAAAGAAATGATAGTACAGATTAGAAACGGTACAGAGAGCAAGAATTAAACCTGGTGGGGGAGGGGACACTATGGTTTTCAGTTTGTGTGTTCAGTTAGTTTCTGTTAACCGTTTCTAATTCTCCGCCATGTAATCTCTGTATAATCTCTCCTCAGGCTAATTGTGACCTTCGTAGACAGATTGAGGAACAGCAGAAGCTGCTAGAGAGATATAAAGAGCGACTGAACAAATGCACTACCATGAGCAAAAAACTTCTTATTGAGAAGGTAGGATGTTCACACATTGGGCCGAATCATTTTTCAAAATGCAAGAGCTACAGTTTTAATTATATCCAGTTATTTAACATTGTCTTAGGTTCGAATGAAGAAAAGCAAAGATAAATAATTGGTTTAGCTGTTCTTGTGTTATTCCTTTTTAAAGTAGTACAGTAATCCCCCGCTTTTCGCGGAGGTTACGTTCCAAGAGCACCCGCATATAGTGGAAAAACAGCGTTGTAGTATTTTGGGGGGGAAAAATGCCTAAAAATGCCCATTTTTATAGTGTAAACCCTAAATATGCCCCAAATATGCTCCCAGAACACTTTTAATGTAATTTTAATCTCCGTTTAATGCATAACCCTTAAAGAAAGTGTAAAGGTAAACCCGTATTTAGATTCCCTGCCAAGATATGATACTCGGAAGGTCGTGGGACAAAAGTATTGGGACACCACGGCGTGGTGAACGGGTCTCCTTGTGTAAAAACATAACAAAAAAATATATTAATTGCAACAAATAAAAACAAAAAAAATCAGCGTGTGACTGAATCTGTGACTTCTCAACTTGGGGATTTCTGTATACATCTGATTGGGGGTCTGGACTGAAACACTGAAACAGTAAAACTAAACTTTTATTATGTAACTAAAAAGGTGCTTGATTTGAAAGTATAATAATTAATATTTCCATAATTCCCTGTATTTTACACCACACAGTACCTGTTTGAGAACAAGTGATTGTACGTGATTTGTGAGGCCGTTTAATCTGGATGTTCTGTCTTTCGTTAGAGTACACAGGAGAAACAGTCGTGTCGGGAGAAAAGCATGCAGGACCGCTTGCGGCTTGGACACTTCACCACAGTTCGACATGGAGCATCGTACACAGAGCAATGGACTGACGGATATGCTTTTCAGAACCTGGTGAAGTAAGGACATGCACACAAGCATTATTCATCATAATTTTTAAATAATAATAATGGAGTTAAATTTATATGAACTTTTTCACTGGCCCATCATTGCTGTTTAGTATTTGTCAAACAGCAAAAAGGGCATCAGAGGACTACTAAATTATTTATTTTGCCACTAGTTTTTTTATTTCACTCGCCAATGGTGATCGTCCCTCACAGCCAAGAGAAATTAAAATAACTAAAAAGACAAGAAATGTGAGATCTTATAAAGTGCAGATATGCTCAACTTGAGTCTGTCGTTCCTACTGCACTATCACGAAATTAGTAATGGGAATTTAGGGTTCTTTTTAATGAGTCGGATCATTTGGATCAGATCACTAAGAAAATCCGGCTCCTTTGGCTCCCAAATGCATAGACAGACAGGTAAAATATGTCTATGCCCAAACAACTCATTCGCAACTGACACATCTCTATCAAGAGCACTGTTGACTTTCATTTCACAGGATTCACACAACCTGGCAGCGCATTCTAAAATATAAGAAAAATAAACATTAACTACACGAGAAACACTGTGCCGTGATCATGTTCTTTTTGTCACATTTGACAGAGAAAAATAATTTGGTTCTTAAATATTTTGTTTTTTATTTTGCCTGCACATACTTTACCTTTTTTTTTTGAAAAACTATTGCAAATTTGACACATTTTTCAGAGATCTGATAAACTTAAATTTTAAACATTTTAAACAATACTTTGACCAAAAGTAAGTTGAATGAGACTATTTTCTTTGGTACAAATTTCAAATGATTTCCCACCACAAACACGGTAACAATTTTAACTGATTAGTTAAAATACTGATTAGTATCAGTCCGTAACTTGTGTTTTCAGCTTCCTGCCGTGACTTTCAGATTTTTAACTGGTGATTGGATGTCCTCAGATATAACAAGCAATCATATTTATTTCTAAATATTAAATGGGCTTGCTGGAATGGTTAATTATAACACTTCTTAAACCTTTGTTACATTTCTAATGAGAAAAGTTACATCACTGTTGTGTTTATCGTTTTATCATCCAGTTGTGCTGTGTATAATGCAGAACTAATTTTAAAGTAATACCGCAAGTGCTCATTGCATTGTATTTGTCAACGGTGCACAAATATAGTGTGTATGAATTTTTACTTCCGTGTGCAGACAGCAGGAGTGGGTGAACCAGCAGAGGGAAGACATTGAGAGGCAGCGGAAACTTCTAGCAAAGCGCAAACCCCCCAGTACACCCCCCTCCCAGAGCCCCACCCCTTATGCAGAATCCAAACCCAGAAAGACCAAAGCTGTGAACGGAGCCGACAGTGACCCCTTCCTCAAACCCAGCCTACCTACACTGTATGTAATACACACTTGCACAAACATTGGCTGGAAACATACACCATGCAAGAATGTAAACATACTTCACATAGTTTCATGTATTGTGGATGAACAGTTTCAGTTATGATAGCCTAGTTGCTAAATGTTTTCACAGTATTGTGGTATTAGGAAACACACAAGAAGGTTGTGACAATCAAAAAGGAATTAGTATAAAATACAAACACTGCCACTCTGCCTTTTTTTGTTCATTGAACATATTTTTTTTTATTTGATCAAGTGTAAAATGCTTTATGCACAGTTGTGTATGAAATGAATATAAAACAAGAATTTAGAAGTGTTTCATCTCATGCATTTAAATTGTTCCTATGTAGTCACCTCAGTTATTGAATGTTTTTGTGAGGTATTTGTAAACTACATTAGTTCATGTTTTTCTGAGGTTTTTCTATGTGTTTTGGCCTTTCGTCCACACGTAAACGGCGTTTTGTGTCGGTGAAAACATAGGGTTTTTAAAAACTCCGGCCAAAGTGGCGATTTTTGAAAACTCCTCTGCGTTTGTGTGTGGACAAGAAAAACTAAGATTTTGAAAAACGGACCGTGCGCCACTCATATAACATCATCGTATGCACCTTGGTTGTCTAAAATGCCTGGCGTGTACAAAATGCGGCTCTCAACCGCGTTAGATATGCTGGTATGTTTATACTCATGCGCGGAGGTACTGTCCATCCAGTATGAAGGGCAGATACGTCAGAGTCAGCTTTGGATGCTATTACAGTCAACACAGGCACTGTCTCTGCCCTGCGCCCGCTGCCAACGTCGGCGCCGTTTTGGACGAAACCTGAGGTTATTCCATCAAACTGGATTAAGGGAAAGTCTGGCTTATTTCAAGGGAAAGTAAGGGAAAGTAAGCCAGACTTTCCCTTAATCCTGTTTCATGGAATATCACCCCGGTCCGAACAGCGGTTGGTGGTTTTCTTTTTGTGCTATTGTTTGTCTACCAGAAACAGGTAATGATGCTCCACCTCCAAGGCTTCTGATTGGTCACCAATGCTATACGGTTTAAGGTTATATCGCCACCTGCTGCCTTGGCATGCTCTTGACAGCGTTTTTTGCGGTTGCGTGTGGACGGAGATATTTTTGAAAAACGAAAACGGAAAATCTCCGTTTTCAGAAATACCCGTGTACGTGTGGACATGGCCTGAGGCAGTTGTGTTTCTTGTGGTAGTTCCCATTTTCACTTTCTGGTGGTTAATTGCATGGTTTTCTGTTATAAGCAAAAACATTTTTTAAAGTACTGATATGTGAACAAAAGTGGCCCCTTACATTTAAAATACTATTCTAATATGTGTGTTTATGTTCCTCTCGCCTAATGTTTACCAGAGCCGAAATCACTGTAACCCAACCTCTATCCAGCAGTGTAGCCATAAGACTAATACTAAACCCCACCTGAGCCAGAAACACAAAATAAGCGATACTGGTTTTTTATATATATATATATTTAACAGTGAAAAGAATGCGCAAGAAAGATATGTGCACAAACGGAGTCATTCTAACAGCTGCTTACCTTCGTATCTTACAGGTTGACTGTAGCAGAATACCACGAACAGGAAGAAATTTTCAAATTGAGACTGGGCCATCTTAAAAAGGTCAGTCTCTTTCTCTCCCTCTCTCCCTTTCTCCGTTTCCCTCTCCCTGTCTCTTATCCTTCTCCTATATGGCTAAGTTAAGAGACTGATTGTTAGCAAGGCCTAAGCAGCAGTGGGCCTTTAGCACTTCATGTAAAGGCAGTCATGCAGAAACATTCAGCTGTTCTGTGTTTGTTACAGTCAGGAACATGTCCTTAGTGTATGCTCTTGAATGTTAGCACATTTGCACTTGTTATACTTGTATTCATGTGTGTAGGAGGAAGCAGAGATTCAGGCTGAGCTCGAGCGTTTGGAGCGAGTGAGAAATCTGCATATTCGTGAACTGAAGAGAATCAGTAATGAGGACAGCTCTCAGTGAGTCTCTGTCTCGCCTGTCTTTCTTACATTTAAATTTAATGCAATGATGAATTAGTTGTTTTAATTATTTCACAGTATTTATATAAGTTGTTTTTAAACTACCTTACCCATCTCAGTCCTCAGCATCTCTAAGCATCTCTTTTTTATTTCTTCTTCTTTTTTTTACTCAGGTTTAAAGATCATCCCACTCTTAATGATCGATATCTCCTTTTGCACTTATTGGGACGAGGAGGATTCAGTGAAGTTTACAAGGTAATTTACAGTTCTGTTGTGGAGAATAGCATCTCTCTCTCTCTCTCTCTCTCTGTCTCTCTTTCACTCGCTCGCTCGCTTGCTCACTAACTCACACACACGCACCCTGATGTCTAACCTGGTTTTGCTTGTGTAGGCCTTTGACCTGTTTGAACAGCGTTATGCTGCAGTGAAGATCCACCAGCTCAACAAGAACTGGAGAGAAGAGAAAAAGGAAAACTATCACAAGTAAGTGTCAGATAGTGCCTTCTATAAACACGGCACCAGTGAAGTCCAACAGCTTTAATTACATGTGTAATGCTTTGGCAGGTCCCTTAAAAGAAGAATCTTTCATTGAGTATATTTGGGCTTAGGCTACTATGTTTTTGTTTTTAAAGTAGTACTCATAAATAAAAGGTGTACATAATAGAGCTGTTGTACTCAGCAACAGTGAAAACGCACAAAGCATGAACTACATTCACATTAACTTCATCACATGAATAAAAATATGAGCAAATGTAAAAAGTGTTGCATTTTATTCATGACTAATTTTGGCTTGATGGTGCTTTTGTGTTAAATCTGTTTTAGATGAGCATAAAGCATATTCCTTTCTGTTTTCCTCTTGCTATTTATTCTCCTTAACTGCCCTTATCTCTCTCACTAGGCATGCCTGTAGAGAATACAGAATACACAAGCAACTGGACCATCCCAGAATAGTCAAACTATATGACTACTTCTCTCTGGACACAGACACGTGAGTGACTGTCGCCAGCAATGAACTAGTTTTCACAAATTGTAGTTGTCATAATTGCTGAGTTTTGCAGTGTATATGTAAGGAGCCAAATTCTGTTCTGTTGCAATCGTTGTGCAATTATGTCTCCATCCCCACATTCCCAGCTTACTACAAACATTCAGTTGATCCAATGTGATAAAATCTATCAATGTTTGTGATTCAATATGATCTTGGACAATACTAACACATTATAGGCTATAAAAAAAATAGCAGTTAATTAGGTTAAGCTGTGCCTGTTTTAAAAATCTTCCCCAGACTAGTTTATAGTCGCCCTCCTTTTTCTTTATGGGTAAATGCTGGTTGCATGGCCCTTGTGGCTGTTTTCTGGCGGGTGCCTGTGTTTTAGGAGGTTTTGTGTGTTTCATGTTCACAGGTTCTGTACAGTGTTGGAATTCTGTGAAGGGAATGATCTGGACTTTTATCTGAAGCAGCACAAGCTGATGTCAGAGAAAGAAGCGCGTTCCATTGTCATGCAGATTGCCAACGCTCTCCGATACCTTAACGAGATCAAGCCGCCAATCATTCACTACGACCTCAAACCAGGTGTGCATGTATATCTTCCCACATTGTATCAAGCTACAGGCTGTTATGACCTCTGACTCCTGCTTCCAACTAGGGCTAGATATAAAAATTCAGTACAGACCAATTGACTTCAGTTATCATTTGTTTTTATTCAGTTACATGTTCTGTATTGTTCATTAAACACAATAAGTTGTCTTACTGGTGCTAGTGAAACAAAAAAAACTCTACTACAGTCTTCAGAAGCCAAAAGCTCTGGATATCATGCTGGAATTTCTGGACCTTCTGAGAATATCTCTTTTGCTCGCTCTCTCTCTTTCTCTCATTGATCATTGATGCATTCAACATTGATTATGTAAAAAAAAAACAAAAAAAAACAGTAAATTGCCTTTTACCCAATAATTTTTACCCAATAATGATACAAGCCCAGTGCCAGAGCTAAACATATGTATTTGTGTGTATGCATTTAGTGATTATTAAGTGGCCAACAAGAATGTGAAGGCAGCCTGTGGGTATATAAATAAGGTTTATGTTTTGTGCTTCAGGGAACATCCTGCTGGTGGATGGCACTGCGTGTGGAGAGATAAAAATCACAGATTTCGGCCTGTCAAAGATTATGGACGATGATAACTATGGGGTGGACGGAATGGATCTCACTTCACAGGGGGCCGGAACCTACTGGTGAGCTTTGTGTTTGTGTGTGTGTGTGTGTGTGTGTGTGTGTGTGTGTGTGTGTGTGTGTGTGTGTGTGTTATACATTATAAACAGAAAAGTTCATAAGCTTTAACAAAGATAAGAAATGGGAGTAAACATTATACACCATTGAAGGAAACAAGATGGATGTTTCGAAAAGACAGTTGTACAGCCAAAATTACTGATTTCTAAAAAGATTGCTGGTGCTACCTATGACCAAGCCAGTCTCCTGAGCTGAATGCCACTGAAGATTTATGCCACATGGTAAATTTTTTGGAGACAGAGGGACCCACATAAAGTTTTTAAAAGGAATAGGCCAATATTGAAACACACGCTGTTGCTACTGCAATTTATTTTCTCGTCAGTATGATCATCACATATATATTCATTAAAAAAGCAGACATTGAAGTAGTAAAAGTAGTTCAAATGTTCATTTATATTGATAAAATGTTGCTACTAGTACTGATGTCGGAACCTATGTCACAGACATCACAAAGTAAGAAAAGACTGTAAAAGCTGTGGGAACTCTTCCACTTTTAATGACATTTTGAAAAGTGAAAATGTGAAAATGAGAAGGAAGTTACAAGGGATCGCACTGAACTGTTCCACTGAACCATCAATATAGTATTGCTGTGTTACTGATCATATAGACATTTTTATTGTTTTATTTAAAGTATTTGTTTTAATTACACTGTACAGCAAATGTGTATGCTTTTTGTTGTTGTTCAGTTTGTGTCATTTGCTCATTTTATATTTTACTTCCTAGGTATTTACCACCAGAGTGTTTTGTGGTTGGTAAAGAGCCTCCAAAGATCTCCAACAAAGTAGATGTCTGGTCTGTGGGTGTCATATTCTTCCAATGTCTCTATGGGCGCAAGGTAAATCACACACATGCACACAAATCTCTCGGTCTCTCGGTCTGTCTCTGTTTCTGTTTTTGTTTCTCACATAAAAAAAAAAATCTATGTATAAACAGACTTAGAATATTTGGTGAACATTTGGAGCACATCAAAAAATGTAGGTAGCAATAATGTGTTAAGTCATCTTTTTGCTGTATGTTACTGAAGCTGTTTGTAGCTTTTTATGAGTCCTCTAGATCAGAGGTCCCCAACAACCAGGCCATGGACTTGTATCGATCCGTGAGTCATTTGGTACCAGGCTGCACAGAAAGGCAGAATAAAAATATTTTATTGATTATATGGGTCTGAAAGATCTTTTATTTTGAAAAGAAAAACCTGCTGGTCTCTGTCACATGTTACAGTGCATCAAAAATTTAACCCACAAGTCAGCTGAACAACAAACGTACTTTGTTCTTAGTTCTTTGGTTCATGATTGTTTTATTTTCACCGATCTGCCACAACATTTAAAACCACGCACAGGTGAAGTGAATAACACATTAGGCAGCAATGAATGAGTCAGTTCTTGAAGAAGAGGTATTAAAATAGTATTTAAAAAAAAAAGGAAGGTAAAAAGAATGGGTAAAAATGATCCCAAGAAGTACAACATGGTGATGGTGATAAGGTCATGGTCGCCCGAGGCTCACTGTTGTGCATGTGACACGAATGCTAACAAGTTTGGTCTGAACCAAAAGCACCTGAAGCACAAGTTGCTGAAAAAGTAACTACAGGTTGTGATGGAACGGAATCAGAACAGTTTATTGGAGATTCCCATGTATGAGGTGCAGAGTGCCCATGCCGATCCTTGTCTACCGCTGAAATAAATCAAGGTAGCCTGTTCTGCTAAATCACTTTCTTTTACATTATCTGGATGGCCGTGTGTGTGTGAGACTTACCTGGGAGAGAGATGCTATTAGGAAGCACTATGGGAAAGCCAGTGGAGGCAGTGTGACTCTCAGCATGATATTTTGCTGCGGGTCCTGCATTCATGTGGGTGCCATTTTGACATGTACCACCTACCTTAACATTGTTGCAGACTCGGTACACTCCTTTGTGGCAACAGCACAACCTAATGGCAGTGGCCTCTTTCAGCAAGGTAATGCTCCCTGCCGCACTGTGAAAGTGCTGACATGGCCTCCAAATTCCTGCAGATCTCAGTCTGAGCACACATTTTTGGCACAATCTAGTCTGCGACTGATTCCTGGAGGTCCATCATTACAATTTACAGGGTTAAAGGGATTATCAGGTTACCACAGCACCAGAGGTCTCCTGAAGTCAATGAAGGTTTTGGTGGAACAAGGGTGGCCTACACAATATAGGGCAGGTGGTTTTCATGTTATGGCTGATCAATGTGATCTTTTCATGTTTTGCAGCCTTTTGGACATAACCAATCCCAACAGGACATCCTCCAGGAGAACACCATCCTCAAAGCCACTGAAGTTCAGTTCCCACCTAAACCTGTGGTCAGCAATGAAGCCAAGGTACATACAGTTACATACAGTGTAATCTCCTACAGACTTGAACGTATACTTTAGACTAAACACCTGATCAGTGCAGTAGAGGGTAGTCTATATTCTCAAAACTTAATTTCAATCTGAACACCTTCTAAAACTACTATTTTCTGCAGAAGTGGAAGACCAGGGCTAGATAGCAGAGATGCAGTGTGTTTCAAAAATCAATTTAGTCAATTTTGATTAAATTAAACAATGCTTCTTTACAATAAGAACCAAACACCAAACCAACATAGTAATGGGAATCAATAGTAATGGGAAATCGCAGTATTGGACAAATATATACAGTTTCTTTGCCTTTTTGTTCCTTGAGATCAAAACCTTGGGAGTTTTATCATCCATTGAAATGACTGACTATTGAAGAGTAATTCAAAATGTTCATTCAGAATCATAAATAGCTGATTTAATGATAAAGTATGTGTCCCTAATTTTTTTCTCTCCTTGCTGCTTTCAGGCGTTTATTCGGCGCTGTCTGGCCTATAGAAAGGAGGATCGTTATGATGTCCACCAGCTTTGCAGCGACTCCTACCTGCTTCCACACATCAGACGATCCAATTCGTCTGGAAACCTGCAGGCCACACCTTCTAGCCCTGCTTCCTCTGGCATAATCTCCTACTGATGTCTCCATCGGGAACGATGATTGTCGGCTTTCAGCAGAGCTGTCCCTCACCTGCCCACCCTCACACGGATGGAGAGGGGGAGGGGCCTACAAGCTTGAAGACGTGCCCCCAGACCGGCAAAGGTTGCCAGGGTGATGAGCAAGAATGGCTGAAGTCGCCTCCTCTGTGCGCTCCAGTTGAATGCAGCCTTGTCAAGCACAGATGGACAAACTTGAATATGTACAGCTTTACAGGATTGTTTGAGTTGTTTTATGAGGCTGTAAGAAGTACAAAGGGAGGAGTTTTCTGCGCTTACAGAAACGTAGGCACTGCAGGGGGAGACTTTACATTTGAACTTCTCTCTGTTATTTCTGTGTTTATATCCCCTACAAGGGGTGTGTGTATGGTTTGTAATTGAGTGAGTGTTCCGGAGTTATTTTCTTCAGTTTGTGTGTCTGTCTGTGTGTGAGAGAGAGAGAGCGAGAGAGAGAAGTCAGTGTTGTGTGTCGCCTGTCTCCTGGAGTGTTTGCTGTGTATGTTTTCAGAGATGCTGTTGGGACAGTGGTGTGTCTGAGAGAAAGCACAGTGCTCTTTAGTGTCCTTGTTCGTACGGTCATTACTGTCAGAAGTGAACCCCACAAGGTTTTTCATTTTATTACATTTTGAACACAGAAATCAAATGTTACAGGATGACGGTCATGAAATGTTACATTAAATTTCAGGACCGTTCTGTCTTGCGTCAAATTACCCTTTTGAAGGTGAGGTTTTATGACGGCGGCGATATGTGGGTTCTTAGGAGTTGCGTATTGTCAGAGATGAAGATGAAACTTTAAAAGCTGCTCCAGCTGTGATGTGTACATTTTGTGTGTGTGTGTTAGCAGGTCCATGTACTGTAGGATCTGATCCTTCCTCCAATTTCTCTACAATTTTTCTTTCTTTCCTGAAGCAATTTTCATGTTGCTGCTATACAGTGTCGCTTTATTATTTTTTTTTTGGGATGTATGATTTTAATTAGTATAGAGATCATACAAAGATATATTTGCCAGGAAATCACAGCATGTTGTTGATAAAAATCTAACTTTTCTCGTTAGGATTGCGTGTGAGAGATGTATGTATGGGCGAATGTGGGTGTGCGTGGTGTGATTGAATAATTTTAAGTGAAGACGGAAGGTGGGCCGGACCCCACCCATAATGATTAAAGCCCACATGTCCCGAGCCGCTGCTCTCCTGTTGCTAGGCAACCCTTGACCCTTGGTTTTCTGACCCCAGAACAGCTCATGCCAGAGTGTGTTCAGCAGTATGGGGTCAACTTATACGCTTAATCCCCTCTATCTCTCTCTAAAACCCTGTCGTCAGCTCAACACCTGTGATCTGTCTCTAAAAAGCTGCTGCAATTGTAGGGAATGTAGCCAAAAGAGAAATAAAAATTCAGAAACCTTATTTTAATACAAATGCTTTGGATGTTTTTTGGCTTATTGTGTCATTGTAGAACACTACTCAACCATACTTTATACTGTTTCTTAGGCTTAAGGCCTGGTTTCATGGACTAAACTGTGTTGTTCATACTCAGATAGGCAGCTGTTTAAAGGCGTACACTGGCAAGTTATCCACAAAGCTTTATGGTTAAGTCCACATCTCATCTCCTGCCTCACTATTCCAAAGGTATTTTAGGCCAGTCCTTTTTTAAAAAATGTATATTAATGAATTAGTAGTATTTCAGTGGACATTTGCATGACGGTAATGCAGACTGACTCTTATAGTAAGAAACAGAGCCTGACATACTAATTTATGCATTTTTTCAGTATTGCTTTGTAATGCAGTCTTAAGCTTCCAGATTTCTTCAAACGTTCATTCTACCACATTCCAGCAGTGACATTAAGACTTGCAGGCATGCTTGTGTTTTCAAGAGGTAAATGCGAAGAGCCTAGAAGTGATAGACCTTAGATGATGTGTAGTTCTGTACCAATATACACAGAACAGCTTTATATATATAACTATGGCCAGAACAGAAACCCAGTATCGGAGTCACATGGAAGATTTTGGGGGCAATTATGGACCAGATGAGCTTTGGCAGTTTGATTAACTTGTAAAGGGGAGATGGTAGATGGTGAACCAGCTTCTGCAAACATTCTCCTAGTGTTGTAAACCTGGAAGATGTGCACAATGTCCATTTTTATTTGATTGACTACCAAAATAATAGATTTTTTTATATCGGATTTTTTGCCTGGAGTATTTCACTTCAGTTTCTGCTAAATTGTTTATTTCACCATCTCATGACAACAGTGCACCAAATGGTTATAGTTCAGAATTGAAACCTGCGATTTCACATTTTTAAGGGCATCAAACATGCAGATGGCACTACTGTAAAACATGTACTTTATTGCTTGTGTGTTCTTTACAACCTTAAATTTGCACAAGCTCGCAACATTCCCCTCAGTTCTACAGCAGGTGCGTGAACATTTGTTTTAGCCAATCTGATCAGCAGAGAGGTCCCACTGAGAGAGGGGGAGGATGCACACACAAAGCCCACCCATTCTTCCGGAGAAGGTACAGTAAAAGTGAATAAAGAAATGCGCAGCCAAAACGGCAGAAGAAAAAAATTCCGCATTAAATCAATCATTACATCTAACAGAAATAACAACTCATTTAAATCATCCTATCACTTCCAAACTGATTACACAATAAAAAGGGAGAAGGGGGCTTGAAGAAAAAAAAAAAAAGCAATGAAACGAAGCAGAGAGAAATGGTTGCAGTGGAAAGCAAATGAAAAATGTAAGATGGAGAAAAAAGCACTTTTCAACGTTCTACTGTCCGTCCATCCTCATCCTCCTCATGAGCCAGCTCTCTGGACTCAGAGTGGCCTTGCAGCAGTGTTGTGATTTATTTATGTTTCTACTCGATGGATAATTTTTTAGACTGAATAAATACATTTGAAAGGGATAGGGGAGAGGGACAGAAATGTACAGAGAGAGAAAGATAAAGAGAGGAAGAGTGAGAGAGATGTTTTTCCAGGACGCAGCTAAAATGCCTGGCTGTTATGAAGACTCCGGGGTAGCTTGTGCGCTGACCTCTGTCGTGTCCTGTGAGGTCGTCTCTGTGGCACCGAGCGTCTCCGTAGGTGTGTCGGTGACTGCAGGGGCGGGTGTGGCATCCAAGATCAGAGCTGGGGTCTGATTGGCTGTCAGGGAGGTGGTTGCCGAAGTAATGGGCGGGACGAGGTCAGAGGGCAGGGACACACCTGGCACTGTTGACAGATTTGAGGAAAGAACACTAGGCATGGGCAGAGGAGCCATGCCAGGCAGGTTCAAGGGGGGGAAAGGGGCAAGAGGCGCCAGGGATGACAGACCTGCAGATACAAACACATAAGGTACTTAATGCCTGAAGAAAATTGCATGAAGAAAATTACAACATATATAGAACAGTGCATAACATGAGTACCTGTAGTGGAGGGAGGCAGGTTGCTGATACCTGCTAACGATACGGCACTGAGGTCTGGTAAGAGGTTGAGGTTCGGGAGGTTCGGAAGGTTGGGCAGGGGAGCAAGGCCAGCAGGTAACGGCATTAACCCTGATGCAAAAGGTAAGGTTAATCAGTTTCAATATTAGGAAACAAATCTGATATTGAACATAAAATATATCATTGTTGCACTTGTGCATTCATAAGTCTATCCGTGTTATTTAGGACCTGATCTGAGTCAAGGAGTGACTTGAAATCTGAGCTGAGGATTGACCTGAAGGTTTGTTACCTGGTAGCGTAGTGGTGGGATTGACTGAAGGTAAAGTGCCCAGGGCCGGAGTGACCTGAGTGGGCAGCAGTGGGACTGTGGGTGCACCTGAAACAACACACACCAGAGCATTTTCAAACACATGGGGCAAGGTTGTAACCAAACACATGTCCTTCAGCATAATGAAGCCACTGAAATAAATCATAGCTGCCATCATGTAATGCACTTTTAACAATATTTTAGATATTTTATAACAATAGATTATTAGAACAGTATAAATATTATGTTTGATTATAATCCTTTTTTTTAGGCGCCTTTCAGGGCACTCCATCAGCTTACATAAAATAAATACATACAAACAATAAGTACAATAAAAAAAAGACATACAATAAAATACTAAAATATAAAACAACGCTGTCAATATCATGTAGAAAATGCACATCTAAACAAATGAGTCTTTAAATGCGATTTAATCATAGAAAGGGAATTAATAGTACGGATGTGTTCAGGAAGGGAGTTATATCAAATCATTTTTATCTTTAATAGAGCAAAAAAATAATAGATGCAGCTCTTCTTGTGTGCAACCTGCCTGCATTTACAGGGCACTTTTATGCAAAACTTTCCATGAACAACTAATGAACTTCATTGATTACCTGCTTGCAGCTCCAACATCCTTATCAAGAACTGCACTGCAGCTAAAACATTATTTTTAATTGAGGAGATATGTGAAGTCAGTCAGTACCTGTGTGTAGCTCAGCAGGTATGGATGGAGGGGCTGAGCTGAGTGAAAGGCCAGAGAGACTGCCCTCAAGCCCAGTGGGTGCAGGCTGAGAGACCGGAGGCGGGGTTACCGCAGAAAGCTGAACCTGAAAGATGACAGAGAAACATTAATGGCTGGACAGCAGAAATTATTTAATTTTCAGTTGAATAATTCAATTCAAATGTCTGAAAGTCAGATGAAAAACGTTTAGGTCTGAAAGAAATACCAACTAGACAAATTTATATAATTGTATAACGATGTCTCCCTTCTGGATGTTCATATACACAATAGGCTCATTATATCCAAGCAACACTGAATTCATTTCAAGCTGCATGTATAAACCGATTTTAACTTGATTACACATGTTCATTCTTAAGTGGTATATGAATTCTGAAGATGACGATCAAAAGGTAAGATTTGCTATAAATGGTTTACTTGGTTACAAAGCTTTTTATATATTTTTTTTAATGAGCGAAACATCAGTCTGGTCAAAAACAAGTAAACGTGCCTAAAAGCATTGCAGTAAAATGTATTGTCATTTATACCACAACGGTAACATTAGAGGAAAAGGACAAAAACAATCTTAAGTCCAAGCACACATTTCAGAAATGTGACACAGATGTATGCACACAAGGTGGAACACATACAAAACACACCTCAGTAAAGCCGTCTTTCAGTGGGCTGGCTGGTTCACTGGGTGTATGTGCAGGAAAGCTGATCTTTTTTCCCTCCTCAAAGGGTCGCGTGGGGATCCTGTGCAAGTAACCATAACCAATACCACAGCCCAGACTGGAGAGAGAGAGAGAAAGATTATGGAAGGCATATGCACAAGAGAACATCTTCAGCGTCACAGTCAGACACACACCTCCCCTCTCCTCCCCAGGCGCTGTTGGGAGTTATAACGACTTCTCTGCAGCTGTCCGTGTCCGTGTTGTAGACGTAGAGTTTTAGTCCTTTGCCTTCATGAGTTTCTATCAATGAGAACAAGTCTTCTGACTAGGGAGAGAAAACAGGTGTTAGGAAAGGTGTTAGTAATTACTACATAGAATGTGTCACTGTCAGTGAAGTAAACTGCCATTTTAAAGGCACCAATTCCAATAAACGTATATAGCATCTTTTAAAAATGCAAATCAAAAATAACCTAATGCTACACTCGTCCTGTCGTAATCTGAGCAGTAAACAGCAGCAGAGATGGGAATAAGACAAGTGGAACTGTCACCACTCTTTTCTCTCATTCTTCTCCAACAAGTGTAATAAATTCTTTACATGGCAGTAACAGCCCACAATCTGCTGCTTCATAATAGTGCCTAGTATTCACTAAATTTACATTGCATGCAAGTGTCAGCAAAGACAGGAGAACACTCCCAAGCACCATTGGGTCCAGGTACCAATTTTGTTTCAAATTTCCAGTTTTCTGATACCGAAATGTCCATTACATGCAGAAGAAAAACAACCTATGGAGTTTTCAGAATATAAACAAAACCAGCTCTAACCCATTCTCTCTCTCTTTTTTTTTTTTTAAGTTTGGCTAATATTAACACATGCTACGTAAGAAAATAGTAGGGGCAGTGTGAAAAGGAAAGCTGAATTACTTCATTCATAACTGTGTCTGCCCCGATGATGTAGTCTGTGTAGGGCCTCAGTCCTGCAAGGGCGGCAGGAGAATTTGGTTCAACCTCCTACAAAAGAGAAGAATAAAGAGAAATGTGTACATGTGACACGAGACGGCTCGTTTCAAGAATACACAAATTACATTTCCCCCCTTGTCTTTGTTAGCCTGATGGCCTGACAAACTGGTCTGATCAGTGAGCCCCATTACAGAAGAAGCCTACTGACTGGGCCATCCACTACTTTCTCTGGACGTGATAATTAAATCCAGCGTGTTGCTCTTTGAACAAAACAGTTTTTATGATAAATGTCATTTCTATCCACTGTGCAATAAATTCATGCACTCTCCTTTGAAATACTCAACTTAAATGTTTTCTTTTTAAAATGGGTCTATATTACAGCGACAGTTAGAAGAAACAGCTCATTTTGACTGTTTTACCCTTTACCATAAAGTCAAACAGAGGTGAATGTAGCAAATAAGCAATTGTAATATACAATAGATTTGCATCTGGAGTTTCAAACTGTATGATATGTATCAATAAATGTATGGATAAAACTGAGGGTCTTAACAGCAGTTCCTCTTGTCCATTTCGGCAAAACATGTCTAAGGTGATCGACTACATTTGGGATAAGGAGGAAATCTGTGCCCATTAGATCTTTCCCTAAACAATCAATTTACGATACACAATGATCATGCTATTACAAACTCACCAGCACATGCCAAACATTCTCATTAGCCCCTTCAAAACTGCAGAAACGGATGCTGACTCCAAGAAGGCCTTGGCCACCCCACATGTTGCTTGGAGTAACTGTGGACTCCCGGAGCTCCAGGGTCTTACTGCTGTACACAAGCATCTTCACCGGCTTCTCCACATTAGCCTTCAGCAAGTCTTTCAGGGTGTCATTGTCCTTGTTCTAAGAAACAAACATAAACAACTAACTAACAAAACTAAAAAGTGACAGATACCTACAAAGTAACTGGTCAGTTCTATATAAACGCACAGTAAAGGAGTTAACCAACCAATTTATTTCATATTTGATTGCCAAACAACAACTGAAAACTAATATGCAAAGAATTCAACTCCTTGTATCAGATTTTGGTGGCAAATTATGCAATTATATGTACTAGAATCTGTAATGCAGCAGATTACACATCCTTTTTGGATTGTAAAAACTGCTCTTTTTCTTCATCAGACTAATTTGTAGCCCTAGACGTTATCAGGGTTTAGGTTTATTCCCTATAGACAGAGCCAGAGAAAAGCTAAGGTTTACTAAAGATCAGTGATTTATACATGCATGACAGTTGGGTGTAACCACAGTAAACATACCAGTCTGGTGTTATTGATGGACACTATGAAGTCAAAGAAAGGCTCCAATCCTGCCCGGTGTCCAGGGGAGTTTTCCTGTACCTGCACCAAAAAGACACAAAGTCATTCAGAGTAGAGATACAGTAATTTACTCTGCATTTAAAAATCTGCATGAAACACAGTTTCGCATGCATAATACTTTACATGCATTAAAAACAGCTTCACGTGCATGAAAACAATGCAAGCAAATGGTTTAATTAACATGAACAACTGACCCCAAAAACATCCAATACCTGGACTGTGGATTTGAAACAATGAGGATACACACCCTTTTCTAGAGGCATTCACACCAAGTCCGGGTTAGTACAGATTTAACACCCTCCCTTTACCTGGCAGTCAGGTGTGCAGCCAAACAGGTACAGTAACCCTTCAAATAACTAGAAATGATCACAAACTCCAGAGTCATTTCTAGATTTGCGGTCCAGATTTGAAAACCTCAGCCCTCAAAGCAGGAGCTTGCTTGACCAAATTCAATCCAAACCTCCAGAAAGACAATATTAAATTAGCAACACATCCCACCAAATACTAACAAAATAAATAACAAGCATAGTTTTACGACTGTCCAGGTACACACTCTTTAGTGATATTCATCAATGAACATTAATTAATCAGTGACGGGCAACAGAAGCTTTTCTGTACCTTCTCTGCTCTTGGGTGAGCTTTTTAAAAACACATTTAACACTACACACAATAACTATCCATTCTCTGTTGTGTCTAGTGTCAATATTCTTTCTTTAATTTTTTTGAAAACATAATCTGATTACAAGCAGACTGCTTTTAGCCGCGTTAGCAACGAGGCCGCGCTGCTGAAGCCCCGGGGTCGATTACAACACCAGGCCGCCATCAGTGAGCTCAAACCCGGCACCAGTCTCCCCGGCGTTCACGGCCACACCGGTTCAACTCCGGATTTATATAAAGTTAAAAGCCTGTAAGGTCTTAAACTCCTACCCGGAGTACGTGGTAGCCCTCCGAGCCGCCGCCGGGGATCTCCACGCTCTGAGCACCCCCCATACCGAGAATCGTACAGAGTCCGTCCCGAACCGGAGAGACACGTCGGTCGTAGTGATGCCCGAGTCAGTAAAGAGTCGACTCCTGTATTCTGTTGAACCGATTCACAGGATACAGCGAAATCTTTTTTGTACTACATCTCCCACTACTGCTAATTATTATTCGTATTATTATTAGTATTATTATTAGAAGTAGTATCTAGTTTAAGACTTATGATCAGTTTTATTAGTATTGTTAGTATGATTAAAAATTATAATAAACATTATTGTTATTATCATTATTGTTGTTGTTGTTGTTGTTGTTGTTGTTGTTGTTGTTGTTGTTGTTGTTGTTGTTATCATTATTATAAGAAGATTATAAGACAAGATGTTAAGAAAAAACGATATCCGGAGGGAAATTCTTGTCATTAGCATTTTATTTAAGAAAGGATAAAAGACAGTAGAATACAATAGAAACAATAAAATGATTGATAACAAACAATAGTGCAACACAATGACAACAACATTAGTATTACAGAGTGCAACACTGACATTACTGTACCAGTAGATCAGTAGTGCATCATAACAACAACGACAACAACAACAACAACAACAACAACAACAACAACAAAAAAACAACAACAACAACAATAATAATAATAATAATAATAATAATAATAATAACAACATGTTTTGCAGTACCTACCTTCAAAATAAGATAAGATAACCTTCAATAAATGTTGACAGAAGAAGAGAAGAAAGTAGAAGCAGCATAACCAAGAGAATACAAATATCTTACAAATATAAATGTATACATTAGGTGTATATTAGTAGTTTAATAAAGAGCACAGTCAGAAGTGAATTTGTTATATTTCATGAAATTAATCGTTTACATTTAAATGATATTTTTCCTCTTCCATCATTTTTGACCGCACGGTAGATTCATTCACTGTGTCGGTTCTCACGATTGGGTTCGACAGTCTGAATCGACTCTGTGGTACTAACGTGTCCGTCGGGCTGCAGGAGCGCGCATGCGCCGATGGCTCTACGTGACGTGGCAACAGGGAGAGGATTGCTGTGTCTATTTAATTTTTTCACTTTGTAATCTCGATCATTTATTGTTAGATTATTATTGTTATTGGATTTTCCAATAGTGTGGAGTCGGATTTATAACTCTGATTTCTGGCGACGTCATCATGGTGAGATGCATGAAAACGTTCCTACTAGAGGGGGGCTGCACCTCCTGACGTTCTACCAGAAGACCCTTAGATTAACACTGCAGGACATCCTGAGACACTCCAGGCCCTGCAACCCCCACCCTCCACCACAACCCTTTTTTTGTGGCAAAATGTAAAGGTTTTCATTTACTATACTGACAAATGTATTGGGACACATCTCTTAATTATTGTATTCAGGTGGCCCTTACTTCCAGTGAGGGGCTTAATCTTAATGCTTCATAATACCAAGACGTTTTAAACGACAGCATACTTCCAACTTTGTGGACATAGTTTGGGGAAGATCCTTTTCTGTTCCAGCATCCCAGTGCACAACACAAGGTCCATAAAGACATGGTTGGATGATTTTGGTGTGAAAGTGAAATTATGCCACTCTATACAGGTTCACTGAACTCCAGAAAAGGCTCATCATTAACCTCCAGGCTGGTTTTGAGTGCTTGCCATTAGTTCTGCTCCCTCCAGGCCCTGAGGTCTAGTCACTGTGCTTCATCTACTTCTGATGTGGGGTAGAGAGCGGCTGGTGATCTGGTGGTGAGGGAGATGCCCGTGTGATTGGAAGGAGTTGGGTTCAAATCCCAGGACTGCCTGTTGACCACTGAGGTACTCCTGAGCAAGGTACCGTCCCCAAACACTGCTCCCCAGGCACCGTGTTCCTGGCTGCCCACTACTTCACATGGTGAATGGTTAACATGGTTAAATGAAGAGAAAGAATTTCACATTGTGTGCTGCGGTGTGTACACGAATGACAATAAGGACCACAATACTTTATACTTTACTAAGGACCATCCTCTTCTTCTCTGACCAGCTAGCATTAAGAGCCACCTGGGTTTAATTTCTGGCTGGGCTGGCCAAGGTCTTTTGGAGATTGCATGTTCTCCCTCTTTCTGTCCAAAGACATATGTGTTAACTGCCAAATATCCCAGGTGTGAATGTAAGTGGTGACCTGTCCTGGGAGTTTCTTTGCCTTTCTGGGATAGGCTCCCTCTGTGATTCCGGTGTTAATATTAAAGTTAATGTTAATGTTAGAAGTCAGTTAAAACAATGTACATACCACCTAATCTGGTGAGAGAGATTTTTGCATGTCAAATAATCAATTAATAGTAAATGCATATCACATCACATCCTTAATACTAATAGTGTAAAACACATATCATTTGATGGGTCAGGTGGTATGACCAATGTGCCCCCCATAATCCCATGGACGTCTCATTGCCGGTGGCATTCGATCAATAATGTGATTGTTCTATTCAGGTCACAGAACAATGGATCACTGGGGAAAGACTGGATTCGGCCAGTCTTTCCCCAGCTCCAGTTCTACATGATTAGATAATTATCTAATATAATATTAGCTATATATAAAGTCCTTTTGAGCTAAATCAAGTGTATTTTGAGGTGCCTGGGGCCCTGGGATAACTTTACACTGGGGTCTCGTATCACTCCTTTAACACTGACATAACACAGTATTCTTTTATTTTGATTTAGGTGATGGTTGAAGCTATGGTTTGGCCAAAGATGAAATAACTGCATGCATATATCATCACACAAGTGCCTCAGAATGCACGGAGAGTGTAATAATTATTGATGCAGTTTGCACATAACTGATGGAGTATATGCTTCTTGGCTGATGGCCTACATTTGGAGTAAGAGGAGATTTTTTTTTACAACTAATTGCTATTTCAGCAAGTTTGTGTTAAATGCACTACATTTGCTGCTCTCTTGATGACTACTTCTTGCTATCATTGTCACTTACCTTCTCATGTAACTTTTGCGCCTTTTGGAGAGTATTTTCAACATTAAGCCTGTAAAAATATCTTGAGTTTTGTGTTATATTTTTGTGAATTAAAGACGTCCTGGCTATTATCCCCGCTCAAGAAACATAAACTAACAGTGTGTCCGAAACAGCGTACTTGCGCACTATTAGTGCGCGATTTTAGGGCGTAGTGCGCTGAAAGAACCCGGATGCTGCACTAAAATCGCCCAGAAAACGCCGTGCAGAACGATGCACACTATTCGCACTAAACGGGTGCCATTTTGACCACGTAGCAGAGGGGGCGGGACTTTCAACGTGTTTTTGAGTTGGATAGTGGCGACAAACAGTGAAATACAAGCCCAAGCGGAGGCTGGTTGGTATAAATGTGAGTAACATTAATAAAATTATTTTACTGATGTACACTGCGGTAAAACCGGCAGATATTTTGGCGGCTGAAGAATCGCGAGCAAATGTTAGTCCGTCATTTCTGCTAAGAGCAAAACGTTAGTGTTCCATTTAGGACAGCACTGACCCACAACTTCTGTAGTGCGCACTACTGTGGGTCAGTGCTGTCCTAAATGGAACACTAACGCACTAAATCTCAGTGCACTGACGGCAGTGCGCGATTTCGGACACACCGTAAATCTTTACAGTGCATTATAGATAACAAGCTAGCTGAAACCTTTTTTGTGGAGGATGGTGGTGCAGTTCACTGAAGAATTCACTGTATAATTCAACTGAATAATTATTATGGGATTTAAAAAAATGAGATGTAGAAAAGAGGTTTGATAGATCTATGTTTTATTAGACTTTATTTGCACTGTTCAATTGACAGTAACAGTGTTGACATGGCATGGTTTGCATGTTAAAGTGCTGACCTTAGCTGGGAGAGTTTCTCTACCCACATTCATTCACCATTTACAGTCTGTTCATTCAGAGGCCCTGTTCATACCTTGCATTAACGTGGATCTCGGGTGACCCGATCCTAAGTGCCCAGCACTAAATACGAATGGGATGCAATGCGTCTTGGAGAAATCCAATTACTCAAACCACCTTCAGAGGTGGTCTGGGACACATATAGTACACATATAGCATCTTGATGCATCCTTGACAGTATCCACATTTACCACATCATTGCCCTAGCTGGACAATTGTGAGACCAGTTAGACAGTGGGCTAATTTAACATACGCGAGGATATTGTGATTGCAAATTTCCCACTTGTTGGACTAATAAAGGTTTATCGTATCTTAAAATTAATGCATTGGAGAATTATACAGTTAACGTGCTTGGAATTTGTCTGCTGGTGGAAATTATAGAAGAGATCCAATTACAAATGGTCACCAGAGGCACATTTGGAATGCCAGGTGTAAATCGTTATGCTTTTTATTTGTCCCTTGTGATCAGATCATCCAAGACGCTTGTTAATGCCGGGTGTCAGCAGGGCCAAAAAGTCACAACAACATAAAACTGAGAATACTACATAGCTTTGTGCCCTATTACACATGAAGGAACATGCTTTATTCTGGTAGAAAGACATTGTGCAAACCAACAGTCAGGACTCAAATGTTTCAGAATTTCACAGTTGATGGATGCAAGTCTTACTTACAATAATAAACCGGTTCTACATTTATTTAGTCACTTTAACACAAGCTTTATATTTCCTATTTTTTTCCCCGTGCTTTACCTGTAATTTGTGCTTTTTTCCTACATCAAGAAATGGCAGAGATTTAAACAGATTGCACTAATTTCTAATTACTGTTAAAAGTTAAATACTCATAATTAGTTTCACATTGTTGATTGGTGTGATTGCTTTAAAACATTCAAAGTTACAACATTGTCACATATACACAACACACTGATTGCACTGAGGCCGAGGACCTGAACAACACACACACACATACACACAGTAAATATATATATCATGTCTATTTATATAGAAGTCTGTTAATGTGCTTTGTGTACCATCTTAAAGAAGAATTAATAGAAAGTGAATATTTAACATGTGCGACAATAATTCTGTCTTTGGCTCACAAATTCACTATTGGACCATCAACATATTTGATCACATAAGATGTGCTTAAAATACGAATAAAGATAAATTACAAATGAAATAAAATGCTGCATTCGCAAACACTCTTCATGTCACAATATAAATAAATAATTTCATTCATATAGTTATGTCATTGTCATAGAGCATTTCAACTGGAAATTGAAGACATGTTTTCACCTCACAAAGGTGCTGAATAAACACTTTCTTACAGGACCTACAACAAGGTAAGTTTAAAAACACAAAACAGGGACATGGATCTTACCACGACCACAAACCCCACGTAACGCACAGGGTGAAATTCAGACTTTATTAAAAGGGTGGTGCGCCTTAAGTGTATTTACAACTGAAGCACCATAAATATGGTCTCACACATAATAATATATATAGTTTTGTTTATATATACACACACACACACACACACACACACACACACATATACATACATATATATATATATATATATATCTAAATAGCAAAAAAACCCACATAAATTGACCCATGTTCTGTTCTTGCCATTCCTTTGTTATTACTGTTTACAGAACATACCAAAACCATTTAGTTTTTTGTATAATTTTGTGTACAGTGCATTATTCATAGTGCATAGAGCATTTTTCCTTATTTACTTCACATGTGTGTGAAAGGACACATAATAGATTTAGCATCTATTTGAATGGCTAAGCGGAAAGTTCACTGGCTTTCTCTTTAAGTTACTATGACAGTATGCTTTTGTAGGTGGAGTATGGATGTGTTAGTGGCCTTTGTGCGAGAGGAGTGTTTCTGTAGAAATGTAACTAAAAATCCAACAGCACAACGAAGGGAACCACTACTGAAAGGACATAACGGGTTGACGCACTACAGGTAAACACAACAGCGGTTACACATGTACAGAGCATGGGTTGTGATTCCTTAGCTGGAAAAAAGGTGTGCAGTACCTTCCTCTCGCCAGGAGAGGGTATCACAGGTCATGTCCCAGCCTCTCAATCTCATCGATTAGGAAGTCGATGTCAGACTTGGTGGCGGCGTGGTTGGAGATGACCATTCTGAAGAAGTTGACTTTGTTTCCTTGTGGCTGATAGCCCACCATGGTGGTGCCAGACTCCATCATCATTGCTTTAATCTTTGGTGCCACCTGGCGGGAGAGGAGGGGATCAATTAAATGAATCTGAATTCACTTTTTTTTCTTTGTGCAGCAACTCTAGAGTTTGAGTACCAACATTCTTCACATTTTTACATCTTCCTGCTGCTGCAGTCTAAATACACTACTCTCACTAAAAGTGGCTAGTTTGCAGTGGAAGTACATGGTTTGAGACAAAATATAACACTTACAGTGTAACTAGCACCTGAAATACATCCAATAGTGAGTTATAATGGGATGGTACAGTACCTTGTGCAGTCTCTCTCTTCGCTCGTCTCCATCTGGCATGCTCCTCATATTTGGTGGTATGTACCAAAAGCAGACATTAGTGTGCTGGGGCTGGAGAGAAAGAGAGGGACGGCAGACAGTAAGAGTAAAAAAGAAAGAGACAAATGGGATATAGAATGGAAAAAAATATGCAACGTAGACAGAAAAAGAAGAATAACCAAAAGGGAGCACAAGAAAAATGGTGTGGAAAGAGAGAGAGAGAGAGAGACAGACAGGCAGGCAGACAGCATAGGAAGGTAGAGGTAAAACAGAAAAAAGACGAAAAGAAAGAGAGCAGATAAAGATAGAGGGAGCAAAACAACAAGCATGGAAAAGGAAAACAGGGTGAAGTGAAGAGGAGGAAAAGGGTGCAAGAAGTTTGGATTAGCGTAACCTAAAACATAAGCACTCTCTATTCAGAATAATATACTGGAATTGTTTTTATAAATGTGTGTTTGCGTTTATATACATTACCTCTCCTTGGGAGACCATTTCGTAACCCGGGCGGTTTTTGATTTTGTTGTACAAGTATTCGGAAAGCTCCAGACACCTGTCTATGTGCTGCTCAAATCCCACCGTACCCTGTGGGCGAGGTATTAATTAGCATTAGTGACACTGACACTAATCATCAAACAGCCCCCAGGACAGTAGTGTATACCTCTAAATTACATGTTAAACCCCTTGAGCGTCTGTTCACAAAACAGTGGGGCTGTAAAGATACGCGATCTATGAAACCGAAATCGTGACACTCAGATACATGAACCTGTGTTGCGTAGAATCGTGACACCCCCCTTCAACCACCAGAGTTATCCTTCCCGTCCAGATCCAATGCTACCACATCTTTCCTGTTCCCCATCTGCTAGTGGGTTGTACCCGTACACAGGCCCATCCAGAAACATACGTTTTTTGTCGTAATAGGAGGGTTTTCATGTCAATTCCTTTTCTTTAGCTGAGGGTCTTAGGGTTTCAAAGAGTCCTCCCACAAGTTTAAAAACAAACAAGCACAGACGGACTCCGAAGTTTGCTGAATTTATGACACTGGGCTAAAAACTGTCTGGCTGGGCTGTGATAAAACCGTTTTGGAGTTTCTGTTTAATAGTTTTATTGTGTTTTGAGCGAGTTTTGGGGGCTCCAGGCAGCTGGACGGAGCATTTTTTTTAACAGAGCAGTGAACCGAGAGATGCGTGTCGACTCCTCCAGCTCGACTCCTCGGTGTGGTTCACTGAAGCCTTTTCTGCAGTATGAATGGAAAGGAAGCGGTATTTAAGCGTTTATTGCTTTATAATTTTGTGTTTAAGACAAGGTGTCTCCAAACAAAATGGTGTTTCCGAATTTTTCCTCCCCAAAAAAGAAGAATGAACCGAATTGTGGGGCAAAAATCGTGATACGAACCAAATCGTGGGTTTGGAGTATCGTTGCGGCCCTACAAATTGGTATTGCAAAAAATAAAATCTTAGCTACAAGAATTAACAGGATAAGCAAAAACATCTAGATCAGAGGAAAATAAAGGATGTTTTGCCTTAAAATGTTCATGATAGCTACCTTATATATTATATATAGTTAATAATTTTCTGATTAGGAAATGACCACTGTAACCCACCTTGGCCTTCCACATGAGCCAGAATTTGAAGATGTCCACGTGTCGGCCGCACTGGATGGCTTTGTCTCCAGTGTCATACGTAACGTCGTACTGTTTATCTGGCTGGAACAGGTATCCAGCACACATGGAGTTACAGCCCTGCAGAATTCCCTGAGAAAACACAGACACATTATGTGCTCAGCTTGCAATGCATAAAAGGCCACGTAAACAACATTTAGGACGAGCATAAACACACATATTAAAAAAGGGAACACAGGATATGCTGCTGATTAAAATCGAAATAAATAATCTAAAAAAAAATCAATGATATTAAACATTCTTTTTTTTGCCACAAACATAGTAGCTTTTATTCAACAAATAAAAGCTCTTTCAACATCATTCAACATCTTTGGTTCCTGAGGCTAATATTAGAGTTTTAGATAAATCTGTAATTCAGTCTCTACCTTCTCTCTGACTAGAATAGCAGAACACTGGAGAGGGACGCCCATCATCTTGTGTGGGTTCCAGGTAACTGAGTTTGCTCTGTAAGAGTCAGTAAGCGTCACTGCATCTTTAAAGCTCAGCTCACACATGTACACGTCAATTCATAGCAATTACAGTTAAAAGTCTACAGCACACTCTACCTCTCAACTCCGTTCAGCTTGTGACGGTGTTTCCTCGACATCAACAGGCCGCCACCCCATGCACCCTGAAGGTCACAAACACCACACACCACACGCCAGGTCACAAACAGACACACAAAGACACAACCAAAATCAAAACTGGAAAAATTATGGAAGATATGTGTTCCAAATATTATGATGAATTGAGTAAAGACATGAACTAACGGTAAAAGTTAACTTAAAGGTGATAGTTTGAAAAAAAGTATACCATATAGAAGCCTAATAATATGTAATGCTGGGTCAGAAACCACATAATGTCGCTGTCGGGCGGAAACCTCATATCTCCAAAACGGCTATTTTTCAGGAAACTGAAAAAATGATTTATATTCTAAATAAATACTTACTGTGTCATCAAACATCCCAAGCTATTTTCAACACTTTTCATTGGTTAATCATTTCTAAATTTTACAGACCCACGTGGAGACTGACCAATAGTATCGATTTATGAAAAAAAAAAAAACAAAGACCAAAAGTGGAGTTACGAGGTTTCCGCCCGACAGCGACGATAAGCAAGTCTATTAGGGTTTACTAGACGACTGAATGATTTGAGGCATAGTGTGGTACAGAATGGTAACTGGTGGGAATCAGGCTCAATTTCTTAGGTACATTAGCCTCATTGCAAAGAAAAGCATGGTAAAGAATTAAATAAAAAAATTAAATATTTCACCAAACTATGATATTAACCATTTACCATATTCAGCTTAACCATTTAATGTTCAGTTTCTCAAGACTGTCTTTCCATCAAGCACTTACATCCACATGTAGCCACAGGTTGTACTTCTCACATATATCAGCGATGTCATTAATGGGGTCAAATGCACCATATACTGTGGTACCGGCAGTGGCATTCACAAAGAGCGGCACATAACCCTACATAAAACACACACAAACAAACACACACACACACAAGAAGAAGAAGAAAACCAAATTAAACCAACATTGGTCTTTGTTAAATGGATGTGTAAAAAATTCCATTTGAATGCGGGTCCTGAATGATGTGAATGATGATAACAGGCCTTAGGATAATATGTGAATGTCAAGGTTGCAGTTAAAGTGGATTAAGATAAGGTTCTGCACAAAAAATTCCTACAGGCAAAACATCAACCATGTCCTCTTCTGGAGAATAGATGTTTTTAACCTTTGTGTTTTTAAAAGCCTACATTGCTAAAGCTACAAATGACAGCCACTGGGCAGAGCTACTTTATAGTGACCAGTGCTTATCACTTTATGAAGTATATGATTAACTTTTGGATTCCATAGTTAATTGTCCATAAAATGCTTGTTATTTATTATAAAAGTACTTGTGACAAGCATTTGTCGCAGGAACCAAAATGTAAAGACAGAAAGTTGTAATGACACCAAAATACAGTGTACATACTTGCAGAAAACGGAGTTAGGAGTGACTAGTAAAGCACTTCATACAGTGAATGAAGCTAGGTAACTGAACACTGATCCATCTCACAGTCGAAGATGGCCCCTTAATGCTGCTTTTTTAAATCCACTGAGCTTCAACAGAGCCGACCGTAACCTCCTTCATCAACTCCAAACATGCTCTCAGCACTGATTTCTTTGTAACAGACACTGGACCTAGATTTGCAGTGTAGTCAAATGGGAAAGCTCACCTTCTGTTTTGCATCAATGATCTTGGCCTCCAGGTCGGCAGGTATCACTCGTCCCCTAAAACACCACATCAAATCAGCCAAGACAGCAAAATACAGGCACAAGAGTAGGAAATGTAAACAGCAGTTGGATTTTTTATGGCAAATAATATTACAAGAGTGGTTTGGTCACTGTAGAATGTCACAGCTGTGATGTTACTGAAACACACTGCTTCAAGTGTCTTACTGCTTTTATACTTTAAAAAAACAAAACAAAAAAAAACACCTGGTTTTAAGCATAGGTTTTTAATATTTCTTCTACCTTAAAGACATCTGTAATGCCATTTTTAAGCTTCTGATCACGGAGCCATGGCAACTCATAACAACTCAACACCCCAGTATGCCCCCTAGCATGTCAGTGTCACTGCTGAACCGTAAAAGGACCACGACCCAAATAATATCGATCAGAAAATGACCCAGGAGGAGAAGGGTTGAGGGAGGCTGATTAATGGTGCACCAACAGACACAAACAACAATGTAATTCAAAGATCATGTTCTAGAATCCAAAAACAAATCATATGTCTTTGCTGCACATGAAAGCATGACTCCCAAACCCCCTAAATACCAATTTACCCCCTAAAAATAGTATCAAAAGAACTGATCTGCACTCTATATTTGGAAAGCAATGCCACCTGGTATGCAGAGCACAAGCTATTACAAAGGACTTCATCAACAAGCCTAATAACGGACCTGCAGAGATATCATCGTTTCTGGCAGCTGGTTGTGTTCAGCTAATTTCAAATTTCAAATTCACTGCTGAACCGTAAAGGGACCACAACCCAAATAATATCTAACAGAAAATGAATGGGGTTGAGGGAGGCTGGTGCACCAACAGGTGGGCCAAAGTCTGGAATTGTGCACCTACATCGAAGATCTATCTGGTAGGTGGAGCTCAAAAAGTGGGCACTGAGTGAAATACTAATATGACCACGCTTTAACAAATAAATGGAGATTGTACGTTTTAGAGATTGTGAGTCTTAAACTGTGCCTATTCTATTACCTCTCATCTGTGCTGAGCAGGATGACGTTTTCTTTACCAAAACCCAGAGCAGCTCCAGCTTTGGTGATCGAATAGTGACTCTAGAACAGGAAGAAAAAATGCAAAAGTGCAAACAATTGCCAAGGTTTACAGTGAGAAACATAGAGCATAACAACAAGTGCCATACACATACACAGTAATTTGCTAGTGGCAAAGCAAGCCATGAGCTGACCAAGCAGGTTTACTTACATGTTCGGATGTAAAAAGAACAAGGCGTGGTGCAGCTGACATGCCTTTGGATTTAACTTCCGGGAAATACTTGTACCGAGCAATCATGACACTGTACATGTTTGATATGGCGCCGCCTGTGCAGAAAAATGCAAAAAAATAAATAAAAATACATTAAATTTCAAGCCAGAGTAACTGAACCCTGCATGCTAGGTCAGAAAGCCCAGAAAATGGATCAGTTCTGAGATGCTTGAGCTTGGACTATATCAGAAAATTTTTTGAGATGAGCCAGAAAGAGCCTTCAGGGTTCTGTGTCACGTGCTGCTTTTCAGACACGTGAGTTTACCTGGTGAGAAAAGTCCATCTCCCTCTCCATTAGGCCAGCCAACCATCTCCCTCATTTTCTTCAGTGTCAGCTGCTCCATGAGCACAAACACAGGAGCGATCTCATAGGTGAACCTGAAGGAGAAAGAGAGGAAAGAGTGAGATAGAATACAGTACAGTGTCATTTTAAGGAAAACAATGTAAAGTGAATGTGACTGTTCAACAGTTTTATAGCTACTGGACATTTCTAAAACTTTATGACTTTATGCTGCTAGGGTTTAGAACCCTAATCTTTAGGATTTTGTACTGATACTGAGCTGTTGCTGCTGTGGTGGTTTTATTTAGCACTGTCGAACACTGTTGCCCGTCGAGACCGATGTCACCAGAGAACTTGTGACGTTTGACAGACACTAGATGGCACTCTTGAAACAGATTCATGTGGTTTTTTTTTTAATTCTTCAAAATTCTTCAAAGTATACTTCTAAGTGCCCATAAGCAGTCATTCTAAGGTCATACTTTGATAAATACCATGGGCATGGTTACCTATATGACAGTGTGCACATCAGTTTACTTAATTTAAAGAAATACATAGTATTATCTGTGTACCATTAATTTTTTAAAATGTAGTTGCAATTCAATAAAAATAAATGTACTTTGATTCTACAGGCAACAAGATTTATGTGAAAAGCAACCACAATAAACTGATTAAAATATGTATACAGTCTTTGTGACATTCATTCAGTGTAATAAATAAAGAAAAACATATTACAGACAGCTAAACTCCTATCTGGACTTTTTTAAATAAAGTGTCTTTCTCCTGTTCTGCCAATTTTGAGTCATTAAAGCACTTTTTTAGTCATTCCTACATTCCTCAATCTGAATTCAGTTAGAGTTAAAATCAGAAGATATTCTAAAAGTTGACAAACAGCATTAATAAATAATACAATGATCATGTTCTAGAATCCAAAAACACCACAAATTCAAATTATATGTCCTTGCTGCACATGAAAGAAGGACTCCCAACCCCCTAAATACCAATTTAACCCTTAAAAATAGTATCAAAAGAACTGATCTGCACTCTATATTTGGAAAGCAATGCCACCTGGTATGCAGAGCACAAACTATTATAAAGGACTTCATCAACATGCCTAATAACGGACCTGCAGAGATATCATCGTTTCTGGCAGCTGATTGTGTTCAGCTAATTTCAAATCCTGAAAATCCTTAAAAGTGATAAAAGCAGTCTCTCCGGTCATTCCCAGCCTCGGCTAGCATAACGTACTGTTCCATATGAGATCAATTCTGCTCCACTGGATTGCTCTGAATGACACTAATTACAACGGGGCTGTGATGGGCGAGATAAGCGCTCATTTCGGGGAGGGTTTAATGAAGGGAGCCGATGGAGTGATGAATATCTGTCAGTCGAAATGGAGGAGTTGAATCTGACAGGAAACAGGTAGGGCACGGCTGCTCTGAGGAGATAAGGCCATGTTTCAGCTCAAATCCATCTAATTCACACAAAGAGAAACGGCCAGTATGTGTAAATGTGTCTGTGGGAGAATCTGTATGTGTGTAACACAACAAAACAGAACAAAGAGCGGCCTCACACCACGGCAGACTCATTGTTAATTCCCTGCTCTGACAGTTCAAACGCATACGACACAATAATGAAAGAATCTCCTTAATAAAATCCAGCCAAGTCATAAATCCTGCCTCACAGCAGTGTCCAGGAGATCAGAACATAAAGAATATTTTGCCTTCACTCACCACATTTGCAGGATAATCAATGTTCATTTAACTCCTTGAACCTTTTTTTGGCAGTAAAATCTTAGTCTATAAAAAGTCCTTTTTTCGGAGAGATGGCCTTTGTGGAGCTTAGATAACTGTTAATAACTGTTAGATAACTTAGATAACATAACTGTTACCAAAGATATGGAAGCTGTTTACCTTATTTGAGCACATGTGTGTGGATTCCAAATTATTGATGTCAAGCATATCAGCATGTCATATAAGTGTATAAAATCAAGCAGTAGCGATGCAATCTCAGCAAACACTGACAGTAGAATAGCTCACATCCGTGACATAGGATGCATTGGTGAATACCATGAGATCTACCAGAACGCATATCAGCAACAGTAAAGTTTGATAAAAACAAGACCGTGGTCTGGATGTTTCTTTGGGCCTCTTTCTTCCAGGGGAATTACAGTGGAAGACCTTGTTCTGTTCCAGTATGACTGTGTCTGTGTGCTTTAGAGAGAGATGTGAGAGATGGTTTGGAGAGGAGGAACGCATGTGGACTGCACAGTATTCTGACCTCAACCCAAAGGAAATCTTCTCATCCAGCGTTAGTGCCTGACCTCACAAATATATCATTTAGCCATAAGCTGTGTTGCTATTAATTTCTATAGTACTGGGCTGAAAATCCATTTAACAATATTGTATTGTTTATTTCAACACAGTATTCTGATGTTTGCAAGTAAGTAATATCTGCAAGCTTCAGATTTAACCTGTATTTAACCTCGAATGGCCAAAAATGTTCATCTCCACTAGCATTAGCTGGACACTGAACTACTTACTAGAATCTCTTAAGGGCACAGAAAAGAATATTTTCACAGAAAGGCCAAACTGAAGGCCCAGCTCAGTCATGCAGTCATTGACAAATTCACATAGTTTGTCCTGCAAAATGTTGTATTTTTGTGTGTGTTTGTGTGTGGTTTTTGTACATTAGCTACCTGTCCACATGTGTCAGTGCTAATTATTTCACAGCGAGTGATGAAAACACAATCACAGCTTTCACCCCATTCACACACTAACAGAATGGAAAGACAAAGGAAGATTCCTCTTGCCTCTTACAAAGGCTTGTGTGTGTGTGTGTGTGTGTGTGTGTGTGTGTACGTCAGTGTGTATAAAGGCGGTGGCTTTGAATGAATGACTTGCTCTCAGCAGGGAACAAATGATGCTCAAGCACTGAAGGGAAAAATCAGACACGACGGGCAGCAGCATCATTCCGAAAGATCCAGCACAGACCTGCAGGGGGCCGACTGAGGCAGATTTACCCCCGTCGACAAGAAAGAGCAGTGTGCACACGCACACACACACACACGCGCGCGCACACACACAGGCCTGGAGAAGGATGAAAGCTCCTCTGTTTTTCATAGCCATGACTTTGCTACGTTTTAAAAGCCACATTTCATGTTTTTATATAATAAAATAAACAAGTTTAATTGACCACAAAAATGATCATTTTTACTTGTCAAACCACACGGGACCATATGTGGAATCTAAGCTAATTTGGAATGTATAACGGCCCTTGTTTAAAGGGATAAAGATGCTCATGTTAAAAAGCATTATGATACATAAAACCACATAACTGTAACATGTGAACTTCATGCAAGAAAACAAAATGCAAGAATTTAAGGCAATTCAATTTACTTTTTTAGGGCAGGCCTGCTGCCTTCGTTTTTTTCTATAACCCCCTGGATGGGTAAAAACAATCCACTGGCTTTCTTTTGTCTCTTACGCATCTCTTCATTTTCCTCTTAGCTTAGTTTGTCTTAGCTCAGAAAATGCAACTTTCTTAGGAAATGAGATGGCAAGGCAGTTGCTGCTGAACCACGTTATTGACTTTGAAATGCCAGCAGTGGCTGCAGAGCATCTTTATTTATTTTCGCTTTAAATGAAAAGGTCACAGTGACCTAAAAACACACAACTGTGCCAAGTGCAACAGAGTCTTACATTTTGCCCCAGACGTGCATAGAAAAGATAATGTTCAGAACACCCTGTGCATGCAGACTACTGAGTATAAAGCAGAAACAAACGAATGTAACAATTTACATTCGTCAGCTGGTCAGCCAAGACATGTTAGGTGTCCTGACAAAAATACAGACATAACTCAGGCATGTGTGTGTCTGTGTGTGGCACAGGCAGGGATTAGTTTAAACGTTAAGAGATGCACTCTTAACTCTTAAGCGTGGTAATTCTTCAGTGCCACCAGACATTGTTCCCATAATGGTGCTTTAACAAGCAGTTCCTCGTCATAAGTGACTTCTATTATAAAGCCCGGCATTTATATTAAGAAGGGCGGCAGTAATGAAGTGCTCTGTCCTGTGGGACCAGAAGGGCCACCCGGTTCGTCACACACACGCAGACACACGCACAGACACACAGGGGGAAGTTTCCACGGCCGGGGGGTTTTGTGCTGGTCTCAGCTGGCAGCCGAATCCTACCAGCCCTCAGTCAAGCTCAATCAATGAGCCGTTAACTAGATCTACACAAGAGTCTATTCTGAGCCGAAATGATTTATGGGACTGGGAATTTTGAGTCAGACACTGAAAAAAATGAATTGGCATAAGCCAAATGTGTATTCCACACACATACATTTAAATGCAATCATTATCGCAGCTATTATAATAACATAAAGGACTGCCCAACATTTTAAGTCATTTTAAACAGGGTGACAACTTTATGCTTTTAGGAAGGAAAATCGTCTGCCAGGGTGTTAAATCACTTTATAGCAACGTTATAATATTCTAATAATAATTACAAATATTAGATGTATTACTACATTTAAAACATGTATTTGCACACAAAAGTAAAAAATATATTTTATTTTTACTTCCAACTTTGTAGCTATTGCTTACAACTACTGTCTTTTAATTCACTTTTAATCTTAGTGTGAATCTTTCAGTGTGAAAATTGTAAATCTCAAATTACATATATGCAAAATATTACTTATAGCTCTCCTAAAACTATATAAAATATTACATAAATAAAATATTTTTATTTTTACATGTTTTTAGCAATAAATACTTTATGCAATTAGAATTTATAAACTCTGTTCCAAGGCTAAATACATCATTTTTCCAGGGAGTACATTTTTTTATTTTGTTCTGCTGCTTTATAGATCTATTTCAGTTTGTTTTAAACCAGTTAAAATCAAGTACAATATTTTGGATTTAATTAATTTTTGAAATTCAAAAAATGTATAAACTTAGTTTCATATGCATATGATGTGTGAGTTTTTGAAGGAAAGCAAGACACTAACTGATAGCTACTGTAAAATACAGCATAAAATGAACATGGCTTTAATGTTTTCTATTGCCAGTCCTTGTTATTTGCAACCATGCTCCTGTTTAGTCGCACTGAAACACATGAGAGGCTCTGTGGTGTAAAAAGACTTTGTATTACCATTCATCGTTGTTATGAAATGTGTGGCACCCTGTGCTGATCAATATGCAATTTAATCTGCCTGTGGGCCACGATCACTGCCTGTGTTTCAGGACACCCAGAGACATCACTCGATACAGCAACAAAACCAGCACCTCCAGCCACACAGCAAAAACACACACTTTACATAACTGCCCAGCATCGGAAACTACTTGTGGATACGCAACCACACACAGATTTTTTTCCTGTTCACCTAGGGAATTGGAGAAGCATAAAAATGAAAGGAAAGGAAAAGAAAGGAAAGAAAATGAATGGAAAGGAAAGAAATGGAAAGTAAAAAAATGAAACAGAAAGGAAGGAAAATAAAGGAAAGGAAAGGAATGAAACCAAAAGAAAAGGAACGGAAAGGAAAGGAATGGAAAGGAATGGAAAGGAAAGAAATGAAACAGAAAGGAAGGAAAATAAAGGAAAGGAAAGGAATGAAACCGAAAGGAAAGGAAAGGAAAGGAAAGGAAAAGAAAGGAAAGGAAAAGAAAGGAAAGGAAAGGAAAGGAAAGGATGGATTGATAAAACTGATTGACTCACATGTTGGTGTTAGCTGTAGAGGTCAGCCATTCTCCTGCCAGACCGATTATGTCCAGACCGGTGGAGAGCTGGTTAAAAAATCTGGGGTGTCCTGAGAGAAGAACAGAAAGAAAATGCTGAAGTAATGAAATTACAAATGTTCCTTTGTCAAAGTTACATAAGTCAGTAATTTAAAATTTACTATAGAGCTACTTTAGTTTGGTTACACATTCTTTACATTTTGTAAACCCTATAAATACAAAACTAGGTTAACCCCACAATTAGGACATTCCCATTATTCTTAAGTGGTTTCTCTTCTGATAATTTCTCTTTAGGCTAATACAGTTTTTAAGTATAAATTTTTAAGTATAAATACATTATGAAGCAGTGAAGCTAAGGTAAAAAACCGGAGCACAGTGAGGTAAGAAACACACCTAATATTAAACTCTAAACTGCTGCTACATCCAGGACCATGGATGGCTCCACTCTGCACTCTGTTTTCTAATCAATTCTAATGTAATTTTCACTTTAATGCTTTAGTAATTTTACATTTCCCTTGAGAACAGACGTGTTCGCCTGGGTTTTATTCCCGTCAGCCTCAGTTTTATTCTGTTTTAACTGTTGTATTTGAAAGGCCTCTTAATGCCCCCCTTTCCTATAATAGTGCTGTTCTGGCCCATTTCTGCGGACTATAAAGAGTAGTGTAATAGTACTAATGAAGTTTTATTTCCCTCAGAGATAAGATAAGGAGGGTAATACCATGACATTTCTACACTTTTTAATACAAGCAGTTAAGAAAAGTCTTTTAAATTGACACATCAAATGCTACATTGGGTAAGAGATTAATTAGAAAAAAACCTGCTTCTCCTCCACATAATATGCAATCTGTGTTGGTAGAACAACAATTAATGGATTTTTTAGGTGTAGTGGGCACACTGCGTGCCTAAGAAACAAATTAAAATCAAGCAATTGTTAAGGTCAGTTCTGGGGAATGGAATTAGGGATGTACAGGGCATATCTGTGAAGGGTTTAAAGGGCTGAAAGGGCTAATATTGAACTTGGAATGCTTTTGTAAATTCTGCTTTTGTAATGGTCTGCCTCCGGCACAACGTCCCCGGCTCCCCGGTTACTGGATTACTAAGCTTATTACTAATTACTAAGTTTCTTGGTTTCCCCATTTTTTTAAGCCCTGCATTGTCCATACACCATTGTGTTTGGTGTGCTGCTTTGAGTGAGTCCTGTCTCCACCCCATTTTTTAGCCATCATTATTTTGGATCATTATGCCTTGCTCATTTTACCTTTACCTTCACTTTACCAACAACCTAGGCTATCAAAAGCACTGAACTGTATTCATTTTTATGAGTCAGAGTTGCGTGTTTGACATCTCATCTTCCCTTGTTCTATTTCCCATCATTTTCATGACATTAAAGACATTAATATACAACTGCAAGTGCATCAATTTACTCATATTAACGAAACTAAACAAAACTACCAGGTTAAGCAACCTGGTAGTTTCTTTTGCATTTCTTTTGCAAACGAAAATGCTTCTGCCTCCGGTAAGCCTTTTTTCAGGTTTGACTGAACAAATGCTGTTATTAGTTGCGTTAATCATTAAAATATAAAGGTATTTAGACACAAAGTTCAAAGTAATAATGGTCTACCATTAAGCTTACCCTGGTAGTCAATCAGCCAAGACATATTTGGAGTCCATATTTCACTTCTTACATTAGTGCTGGGTTACTAACAAACACTAGAAATCAGTAGTTTTTAAACACATCCCCAAAACATTTTTAAATTAATTTAAACCACATCTGGTTCTTCATTAATGTGACACAAAATGGTCAGTATGGTTTAGGATATTGCATGACTTACTGTCAGCTACAAAAAACTGTACTAGGTGCAGGCATTTTAGACAATACCCGTTAGTGTATTTACGCAAGATATACTGGACTAAATTCAGATGCTTGTTAACACTGCTAGCCTCATGGTGCAAAACTGATAAAGCCACATTTGGACACCTTGTCTCAGCTGTTTAATATCTATTAGACTACGTGGGAATTATTTGATATTACAATTTTCTTTAAAAGTGTAGACGCCAGTGTTTGCACTGCTAGGAGGCAGCTGTATTAATACAAGGTTCACAGAATGTGATCTTAATCTACCTGTTCGAACTCCATACTTCAGCGTGTCCCTGCAGTCTACCAAAATCTGCTCCAAGGACTCAGGCTGGTCAGAAAGCTCCAGATTAAAGCCCTCCATGCCCTCCAGCAGCTGGTGGGGGTGGTGGAAGTCCAGCACTTTGGTGGATCTGTCAAAGGTCTTACGGACATAGTTGGTGAGGATGTCCACCACCTCCAGGAGGAACTGCATGGTCGGTTCTTCACCATTTTTGGCTGGAAGTAAATCTAATGAGGACAAAAAAAATTATGTCTTTGGTTAAGTACTGTGAGGAAAAACATGACAGATATCAATAAAATGGACAAACACCCGAACACTGAATGCAAACTTCTGTAAACAGAAATAAACAGAATCAGAATCAATCCCAGATTCAAACTGTTCCCAAAATTAATAAATTACATCAATATTTTTGTCTTTCAGTTTATTTACTTTAGGTAACTGTGTTAGGTAATGTTTGTGTTAGGTAAGTATATCTTATTCATGTGGAAATTATATGTCCATTTATATTTAGGCACAGCACTTTGTTCAGTGTATTTTGCTGTTGCAATTTCAGTACCATGGACAGTTCCAGACAGCAGCGTTTGCTCAGTTTTGAGCACTAAACAGGGCAAGGAAACAAGTTGAAAGAGAAATCTCGTCTTACCTCGAGCAAACAAGTTCGAGAAGTCAGTCTCAGTGCGTCTGAAGTGTTGTTCTCTCTCACTAAGCTCGCTCACCAGCTGCTGCTTTTGGCTGAAAGCGCCCACCATGCGCCCTTTCTCATCCAAACTGTTGTTCTTCTGTAGGAAGCCTGTGTTGATACATGGGGCAGAGGAGGAGGATGAAGAAAATGGACGGTTGTCATTAGAAAGCATCTCTGTCAAGTCTTAATTTAGGATTTTTCGGCAAAAAAAGACAAAACAATAAATCCCAGCTGACTTCTTTGTAAACTAAGTTGTATGACACATGCTTTCCTCTGAGGGACTAACAGTGGGCTGGGCTGATATATATAGCCTGGGTGAGTGCTAATTTAGGGTGTGTTTCAGGACAATGCTATTTACAGACATGTTTTGCCTGAGGGGTGCGCAGTGACATTAGTAGATATTGAGTCTGCATAAGGAAGCACGAAATGAGAAGTAAATACCCCTTATATATGATACACCTCATTACAGCCCTGTATAAGTACATTGTACCATTTGTACCCATGTGTACTATGATGCCCAAAATATAGATGCCCCACATCACGCTACACAACACTTGTTTGTCTAATATATCCCACAGACACTTGTTTGGACTGAGATCAACATCAGGAAACTATTATGTTCCTAAAACCATTCCTGAAACATTGCTGCATTGTGGCAGGGCACTCATCTTGCTGGAAGAGGCCACTGCCATTAGGGAACAGTGTAGCCATGACTTGGTCTAAAACAATGTTTAGGTAGGTGGTACGTTTCAAAGTAACATACACGTGAATGACAGGAACCAAGGGTTTCCCAGGAGATCACTGTCCACAGCACTTCCCATAGTGCATCTTGGGGCATCTCTTTCCTTGGTAAGTGACGCTCACACACACACCCAGGTCTGATGCTCCCACTGTAGGCACTTTCAGCAGTGGACAGGGGTCAGTATGGGTGCTCTTACCGGTCTGTGACTACACAACCCCATACACAGCAAGCATCACTGTGCATTCTGACACCTTTCTATTTATAGCTAGGATTCATTTTTCAGCACTTTGTGCTACAGTTGCTCTTCTTGTCCTCATGTGCATCACTGAGGTTTGGTCAACCATGAGACTGTCCCCAGTTCACTGGTTGTTCTTTTTTGCACCACTTTTGGTAATTACTAACCACTGCATACCAGGAAATCCCACAAAACCTGCTGTTTTGGAGTTGCTCTGAGCTAGTCATCTAGCCATCAAAGTTAGGCACTGATAAAGTCACTCACTTTTTCCTGATTGCACACATCAACTTCTGGACCTGACTGTTCATTTGCTGCCTATTATATGCCATAAATAATATATGCCATATCTATACCATAAAGAATAAGATGGTCAAAAAGGCAAAAAAAAAACCACATAAATACACTCAGGGTGGGTTGCACCAAAAGTATTAGGCCTCTTAATCCTGCTTAATCAAGATTTACTGCTAATCCAGTTGCACCTAACTGAAAAAAGTAATCAGGGTTCTGTGGCTCCTTGACACAATGAAACACAAATGTAAACTTTGATCAGGGGTTAAATTTAAACTGTGTCTGCCTATATATCAACATATATTCTTCAAAGGAAAAAAATGTATGACATAAAAGTGTACACACATTTGAAGGCTTAGGATTTTCCACAAGGGGGCGCCATCAGAACTGTTTTGTGCAGCACTGAAAGAGGGAAAGCCTCCCAGCAGCAAAGCAGTGGGATCTGTTTTTCCAGTGCTTGTTAGTGAAGAAAAAAACACAGGAGGCTGAAAACATGCACCAGGTAAGGAAACATTTGATTTTGATAATGTTGTCTAGAGTATCTGGAGTATCCGGCTCTGGAGACTGCTATCATTGATAGTCTTCTCCAACCTTCAGATAAATGTTCAAGTTTGGAATAATTGCTGGAAAATAGGCAGTGTCCGGTTCTTTGACATGGAGCCATGATCTAATATGACAGACTGGCAAGTATTTTGCCCCAGCAAATCCATCATGGCAGCTGTCAGAATATGGGAGCTAATGGTCTCAATCACAATCACAGATTTGTTAACCCAGGTTTGACTCAATATTAGACTATAAAGCTAAATTTAAACTTTGTTGCTGCAGTTCTCCCTAAATCCTTCATAATTTCTTCACTAAAATTTCTACACTAAAACTAATTGACATTTTAATACCTCATGTTGTCTGTGGTATAGTAGGGAAGTCTTACATGCACACAAATACAAATACATACTTAATTGTACGGCAACTATGTACAGTATTTAGGCCTATGTTTTTTGCAAAAATTCAGTGTCTGACACTGTATTATTGACTCTTTTTTCCTCAGTCATCGTCATTTTTATCACATAATGTAAGTAATGTAACAAATGTGAGCTAAGATGTTCAACAAATAGAGAGATTCGTTGTCTGTGTTGAAAATATTTGTTTGTATCTTTGACCATGAAGCAAGTACTGAGTATATATCCAAGGTTTGTGTTTTCTATTATCTTGTGTGAAACCACCCATATATACCCCACTAAACTCCCCAAAAACCCCCTTCCAGTAACACCCCCATCCCATCATGCATCAGTGACTCTGCCTAATCTAAATGGGTCCGTATCATTAGCCACAGGCAGAAAGAGTTGATAGACTGATGGAGTGATGCTTTGTGACACTGGTCCATCAGAGATATTTTACTGCAAATAATTGGATGGACAGTGGAAAGAGCAGAGCCCTTTACTGCAAGGTAAATTCTTCACTTTGTTGGATTACCAACACATGAAATTTACATTTACAGTTTTTCATCTGGGCCAAGCTGTATTTATAAATAAACAGTGCAGGTGATGATGCAGCAGTGGAAATATTGCTGTCCACTTGCACTGAAAGATTTGGAAGCCCCTGGTCAAATTATGCTTCATAGTGAAAATTAAGGCACAGTCTAGTCTCAACACATATAATGAATCTCTCTATTTGTTGAACATCTTAGCTCACATGTGTTACATTACTTACATTATGTGATAAAAATGACAATGTCTGAGGGGAAAAGAGTCAATAATACAGTAAGCTGTGCCATTAAGAATAAAAGACATAAAATTTCCCAAACAAATATTATACTCTGTAATGTATTTATTCATATTAATTTAAAGGTGAAATTAGCTTAAGGCGTTTTCAGTAAATATGATCACAGGTCTGAGTGTGTGCCCTGTTTGTTTTTTTCAGAACAGGGTCTATCAAAGCCAAGGTCTTCACAAAACATGTTTGCGGAACTGTATCAGTGTACTAACAAACGAGATTAATGAATACAATTCAAGACCGTTGTTAACCTCCACAGGAGTGATCAACCTACAAAAATCAGCAGAGTCTGTGAGTTCACAGGAATGCGGGGTAACTTCCAAGCAACTAAAGGCTTCTCTCGTTAACTAATGTTACTGTTCATGAGTCCACCATCAATAGAATACTGAACAACAATTGTGTGCATGGCAGGATCACAAAGCGAAAGCCACTGGTCTCAAAACAGAACATTGGTGCTTTTATACAGTGGAAAATGTGTCATGGATGAATGAAATAGAACTTTTTAGTCTAAATGAGAAAGTTTACATCTCAAGAAAGGAAAACTTAACAAGTTCGAACTAAACAAGCTTAAGAGCCTTAACCTTATCCATGTGTGAAATGTGATGTTGGTCGTTTCCTTGGTTTGGGCCTGTTTTGCTGAGCCAGGATGGAATGCTACCACTGATGGATGAAGATATCAGGACATCTGCACTAAAACTCAAAAAAAGTGGGTCATACAGAAAGAAAGAGAACGACGAAGTCATTCTGCCAAAGCATGGTTACAGAAAAATACAGGTTAATGCTTTGGAATGGCCAAACCAAAAAGAAATGTTGTGGAAAGAACTGAGAAACCCCCTCAACATCCCAGATAGACCTATCTTTCTCTATATATCTATTTATATCTATTATATTATTAATATTTCATAGCAATAAAGTTCAAACAAAGTAGATGTGTTTTTTTCTTGTCATTGAGTACATTTGGCAAAAATCTCAGCAGGCATGTGTTTTCCTGCACGCTTCTGTGCTCCCACAGGTCTTCGTTCTCTTTCTAAATATTTCTCATTGGTTAAAAATTTGAAATACCCACAGAAGACCAATTGATTTATGACACAAAAATATAAAATGACAGATTTCCACTAATCAGTAACACTAAGTACATTAAACATAACCATCAGTGCTATGAAACAATCATATCATTCTTTGTCATAATATATAAATACTACATATAAAATTACTCAGACATGTGTGTGCATGGTGTTTTTTGTAAATAAATGATTTTGACATTTGATGTTCAGTTGACCAAATGCATTTTTTGACTGAATTGACTGAATACATTGTTATAGGGACGTGAAGGTGGCTGGGGGTTGGGGGGGTGGCTAGATGGATTTCTTTGCCTGAGGCCCCTAGAGACTAGGATCACCACTGATCCCAGTGGACAGTGATTATCATCTGTATTATCGCACAAAACAGAAGCCAAACGGAGAGTCTGTCCCATTGGGACAGAATGAACATCAGTGAGTTTATTACAGCTAACAAGCTCAAAGGATTCACAAAGCGGTTCTTTTAATATGTCTTCACATATCTAGTATAATTGTTCTTATTTCACACTACATATATATATATGTAGTACAATCATTTAGCTTACATAAGGTGTACCTTTTTCCAGACTGTAATTAAAATGGTGGTTGGGGTCACTTTTAATATTTTAATAATTGTGCTATTTAGTTTCACAACCAGTATTTTTTTTTATCTTTTTAATTTAAAAACTGTTGAAAATGACTTTGGCTTGAAAATGAATTGGCTTAAATACCAAAAATAATTCATTAAATAATAATTTCCCTCTTTTTATTTTCTTTCCTATCTTGTGCTTGATTGACATAACTGTGAATTAAAAAAGGGACACAATATAATACTAAAGAATAATTGACTTGATAGATAGATAGATAGATAGATAGATAGATAGATAGATAGATAGATAGATAGATAGATAGATGGATATACTTTATTCATCCCCATGGGAAAATTCCAAGAGTTGCAGTCACGTGCCACGTATTCTGAAATATGTCTGTGTATATGTCCATCCATCCATTGCAAGTTAATCTTTGTGGTTACTGAGCATTGGCTAAATGAATTACTGAGCCACGCAATACTGGAACTGTGTTCTTTCGAGTGATGGAGCTCCATCCAGTACCTTTGGAATGGGTAGGAGTGGAGTTTGTGATCCAGAAACTTCACCAGAAACATCAAGACCTGTAATGCCCTCATTAATGCTCTTGTGGATAAGTGCAATCAAATCCTCACAGCAATGTTCCAACGTCTAGCGACGAAATTACCGAATGAGTGGGTCTGAAAGAGTCTCGGGCATTTGGGGGAACTTACCACAGATCTTCATCCCCAGCTTCTTCGTGCAGTCATGCGCGACCCCGTACCACCCGTCACACGCTACAACACACACACATACACACACACACACACACACACACACACACACACACTGAGCGACTGATTCATTGATTTTGATTGATTGAGGCGGAAGCGCGTGAGATGCAGGCGAACCGGACGCACGAGATAAACACGAAATGCAGGGCAGCGTTCGCAAACACACATACACACACACACACACACACACACACACAACACAACACACACAGTTAATGCTAAAATGAAGCACTCTAGCAAGAGCGAAGAAAAGCGATTCAATGCGAGTGAATAAGTGAGTGAGTAGCCTAAATGTGAACAAGAGAGTGAGTGAAAATGAGCGAATGAGTGAATGAGTGATCGAACGAGTAAATGGGTGAATTAGGGGGTCAGAATGCATTAGTGAATGTATGAGTAATTAAATTAGTGAATCAATTAGTGAACCAGTGAAAGAATAAGTCAATGAGTGAAGGAATGAATGAGCGAGTGAGCGTGTTAATGCAAAATAGAAAGTGACATTCAGCGGCGAAGCGTTTAGCAACGACAGAAGGACTAAAATCAATAAATAAACAAATCAATAAATAAACAAAGTAATAAATAAACCAACAATACATTGTGACTTTTATAGCATGTCTTTATATTTCCTCAATGTGCTTACTGGTGGTGGAGATAAAGAAAGGATCTCTCTCTCTCTCTCTCTCTCTCTCTCTCTCTCTCTCTTTCTTTACCCCTACCACCTCTCTTAAATTTCTCTGAATTATTATCCAACCACATTTAAGCTGAAGGGCGGAGCATTTCCGTCTCTACACATCACGCAGCCTTCTCTGATTTACACAGGAAAATAAAACTGTTCAGAAAAAGATTTTAGTATTTAGATCCTAAATTCTAGGGAAAATCACAGAAACACCACAGTGATCTGAGCTCAGTGCTGTAAACTGTGCAGACTGTAATGGGGGTAATTTCACTAATTTCAGCAATTTTCTGCTATTTATTTGCAGTGACATCAACCAGAAAAAGGCCAGAATTCAAGAACCACCATAATTAACGGGAAAAAAACATTAGCAGACAGAAAACAGGAGGAATAAAAAATACTCACAGAAACTGAATTCGTCATTCAGACCGCAACGCACTACCATGTACGTATACTCAAAGCATAAATAACAAATTATTAGCCTATTGTTGTGTTTAACACAGTAGTGAGTAGTGAAATCGTGATAAATACTATGACGAATTTGTTCTATAGAAATTCGATTTTTCTGCTTATTATTATTCTTTTCTTTAAACATAGAAAACCTACTCGCATGACACTCAACGATCATCATATTTCATTATTCTTATTTTGTCGGTGTTTTTTTATTATCATTATTATTATTTTTTATTGTTGTTTTTGTATTTTTGAAAATTATTCGATTGGCGAGAGAGACAGACAGACAGAAAGAGGAAAGAGAGAGAGAGAGGGAGGGAGAGAGAGAGAGAGAGAGAGAGAGAGAGAGAGAGAGAGAGAGAGAGAGAGAGTAAGTGAAAACTGGAGAGTGAGAGAGTCTGTACCTGATGGAGGTGGTCGAACATTAGCTGTGTTGGGGTCCAGCTGAGGATCGCAGGCTGAGGAAGAGGAGGATGAAGATGCTGCCATCACTAACCTGCAGGACACACACACACACACGCACACACGGTTACACTACACGCTCACGTACACTAATATCTCAGCGTTTTCACACGAGCGCGCTGGGCAACACTCTCACCACGCTCAATTAAATCACATACACACACACACACACACACACACACACACACACACACACACACACACACACACACACACACACACACACACAGTTGTATCGTCTCATACCTCTTTGTATCATGAATCAATTACACATTGAATAATCATCCATTAATTGATTAACCATTAATGGAACTCTCTACCACTGATAAGATCAGAAGTGTTTACTCTGTAAAACTGAAGACAGCGCCTGGTTTTCAGCACTTTATAACCAAACACCATAACGCCTCATGATAAAGGAGATTCGATTTTATACGGCTGATAAAGATTTCAGGCCTTCATCACCCACACCAATAAAACGCACACCCATAAAGACCCCATAAACCACAGGTCCTATCTTTAAAAACAACTTAAAATAAAAACAATCAAATCCAGCATTCATTGCTTTCTCTTTCCCGCTTCTCTCTCTCCAGCACATCTGACAGATGTTCAGTAAAACTTCTGAATACAAAACTGTGGAGATAAATGAGAGTATTGATGGGTGTGTGGGGCTGCACGCTTGAATAAAGTCACACACAAACACGAGAGCAGCCCTGTCGGACTGAACACGGCCACTGCCACTCAAGTGGGAAATGAGCTGTGGGCTTTAAATGAGGCTTTAAAGAGCAATTTCAAACACACACACCCACCCACACACACACACAATGGTGGGATGCATACTAGGTCGATAATGCGAATAAAATTCTCCCACCCGACACAATTAATGATATACATATATCGTGTATGCCATTGACATAATTTCAGTTATAATTAAATATATATATATACATATATTTTTAATCTCTCTCTCTCTCTCTTTCTCTCTCTCTCTCTCTCTCTCTCTCTCTCTCTCTCTCTCTATATATATATATATATATACACACTTCCAGTCAAAAGTTTGGACACACCTTCTCATTCAGCGATTTCCTTTGTTTTTATTATCGGCTTCATTGTAGATTAATATTGAAAACATCACCTGTTGCTCTGCTCATCAAGAGTTCATTAGTGGAGTTTCTCTCCTTCTTAATGTGTTCAGGATCATCAGTTGTGACGGTCGGGTTGGTCCACAGTTAGTGATCCTGTTCCACTACGGTTCTACTGAACATTATGGCAAGAACCACTGAACTAAGTAAAAAACAACGGTCCATCATTCCCTTATTACAGAACAGATTCTGGTTTTATTCTCTTTTTTTGTTTGCTGGATAATTCCAGGTGTTCCTTCATCATTTTAATCTACAATGTAGAAAATAATAAAAACAGAAGAAAAAACACTGAATGAGAAGGTGTCCAAACTTTTGACTGGCCATGTATATCCTTGCAATACACGTGGAACAATACATATCTAAAAACACACACGAACACAAATTGTCTGTCTCTCTGTCTCTCTCTCTCTCTCTCTCTCTCTCTCTCTCTCTCTCTCTCTCTCTCTCTCTATCTATCTCTCTCTCTCTCTCTCT
>JBBPDC010053725.1:0-28588 GCA_037974485.1 Hemigrammopetersius urotaenia
GTGTGTGTGTGTGTGTGTGTGTGTGTGTGTGTGTGTGTGTGTGTGTGTGTGTGTGTGTGTGTGTGTGTGTGCGTAAAATGCATAGGTTGCTATTGCAGTGTGAGCTGTGTAAAAAAAAGTTGTGAGTGCAGTAGTGTTTGTAGAGCAGCTTTTCTATGGTCTGTATTCTAGCAGCTTCACTCCTGATGCAGTTTCTGATGGAAACACACACACTCTGCTCTTAACACCACTATTTTAATTGTTGCAGTTGTTAAATAATGTAAGTTGTTAAATAATGTAAGTGTTATGTATATAGAAATATTTTAATATACATTTCCATGGTATGATACATTATTTATATGTATTATTTTTACATTTTCTCCAAACATTATTTGTTTGGAATTTTGAATCAAGTGTGATCAATAGTGTATAGAATAATAGTGACATTTTACACAGGCACACTCCCACAGATTACAAAAGCAATAACCAGAAAATAAACGATGCTATAGCAACAGCATCCATTGCCCCTCCTGGAGTTTGGAGCATTATTGTAAGGATTTGTTTGCATTCAGTCACAGAATTAGGTACAGATACTGCATGGTTAGTTCCAGGTACCAAATTCCATTCTAGCTCATCCCAAAGTGACAGGAAGGAGCTTCAGAAAACCTAGTTCCACTTTTCCACAGGTCATTACTGACAAGTATAATCTTAGGCTTATGGTCCAGACCACTCCTATTCTGTGGCAAAGCCATTCGTGGATACTGTTTTCTGAATTGAAAGCCTGTGTGGGGCTATATCTGAAGAACTGGTAAAGTAAAGTGAAGTGGCCCCTTATAGTCACACCACAGCACAGCACACAGTATGAACAGTCTGAATTCTTTCTCTGCATTTAACCCATTCACCAAGTGAAGCAGGGGGGCTGCAACCAACGATGGCCGCCCAGGGAGCAGTGTGTGGGTATGGTATCTTGTCTGTGGGTGGTGGTGGCTTAGTGGTTAGCATACTTGCCTCTAGACCAAGAGGTCATGGTTTGAATCCTACCTTCAGCACCACGATTGGGTTCCTGAGCAAGACCCTTAACCCCAAGTTTCTCCAGGGAGTCTGCCCCCTGTAGTTAGGGAATGGAAGTCGCTTTGGATGAAAGCGTCTGATAAATGCTGTAAATGTAAATGGTAGCTCTAGCTGTACTGGGATAAGCTGAAACAGTGATTCTCAGCCCTGGTTCCTGCACATTTTAGTCTTTTTCTTTGAGTAACACTCCCACTTTAGCTTGTGGTTAAATGTTGTTATTGAGCTTTTTAGTTGTACGAGGTGTGATGGAAGCACTGATATTCAAATGTACAGTCCAGGGTGCCTCCAGGACCATGATTGAGAAACACTGCGCTGGGAAGCTGAATTTGTGCAAGATCATTTGACTGACAAAAGGCTTCACAGATACATTTACCAGATTACTAAGCGGCAGGTTTCCTCTCACAAAACCAACATTTCACATAGATTCTCTCCCAGCTGAAATGGAGAAGTGGTTCTGCTGCTGAGATTGACCATGTTTCTTTTGGTCAGTGGTCTGTGGGGTGAAGTAGAGTGGAGCTTTAATTCAAGTGGCTTGACCTCAATCTAAAGTCGCAGGACATCAAAATTCGAAACACAGTGTTTGAAATACCTGACTGTAGTCAGTCGTGGTCGAAAAAAGTGGCACAATTCACTAATTAAAAGGCAAGTCTGGACATTATTGGACATTGTGTATTTCCTTCCAGTAGTTGCATTGGTTTTGCCGGGATATGTGTGACTAAACCAGGCACTCTTTCTCTACGTCCACAGGGTGCTTTTAGTGGATATATTGCAAGAAGTGGCAGTCTCGAGTGATTTCTTGGCAAGTGACTCAGAGCAGCCTTCACATTACCAAGAAATGCATGGGTAAGCTCTGTGTGACCTCTGAAATTAAGTTTTTTTATTTTTGTATGAACGCATACAGTATGGTGGGTGGGTGAGTGGGAGTGTTTCGTTTTTCCAGTCCTGTGTTCACAGCTATTGCATGTCCTTTTAGAATTGGCAGATGTCATAATCCATGTCCCTGAACAAATATGCACACAATGCTCAAAGCCTGCAATAGCAAACAGCTATAAATCATTAGGAAAGACAGAGTGAGAAGTAAGTCAGAATACATTTGCCTATGCATCATATGCGGACTTTGTATGTGTGTAAGAAGGTCTTTTTAGTGAAAGTGTGGTTCAACAACTGCAGATTTTCCTAATGTCTCAGCCCACTTTCACTTTAATTTCATTCAGTTGCCAAAGTGTGTTATACACATCAGACGTGTAAACACAACTTTCACTCCATTGTCCAAAGACTGTGTGATGTGTTTAAAGTCCAACACAAGACAGGCCCAAATAGAATGGTTTGTTGACTTCTGCAGTTAACAGTTTGGATACTTATTTAGAGCTGCTTTGTGTGGTAGTGCAGTTAAAAGCATAGCAGATGGTGTTACAGTGATGTGTGTGACTGCAACAGCTGGTGCTTCTACGTATTTTTGCCTGTCTGTTCCAGCTGCAGACTCTCACACACACTTAATGTGCCCTTACATTAAGCTGCCTGTCCTGCAAATGATCAGCAAAGTGATTTTAAACAATGAAAGTTTCAGTCAATCTTTAGCATGACCAGCATACCGGAGTGAATCACAACTATAATTTAGGCCCTGCTTAAAGTTATTTATTTATTCAGTATTATTATTCATTTTTCAAGGCTAAGCATGATGTGTATCATGGCACTAAGTGTGTGTGTAAGAAATGAGAAGTAGTAAACTGTTCATGGAACCATGTGGTCACTGAACATAGAAGAGTGAACCCAGGGAAGCAAAGTTGTGGTTTATGGTGTAATAATGTACTCACATACATCACTACACAGAGGAAAGACAAATTGATATATGACAATGAAACAACAACAATAAGAACCACAAAATAATAATAATAATGATAATGATGATGATGATGATGATGATAATAATAATGATAATAATGAAAATAATAATAATAATAATTATTATTATTGTTGTTGTTGTTAATATTAATATTAATAGTATTGTTATTATTATTATTATTGTTATTATTATTATTAATAATAATAATAATAATAATACTTGTTATTGCTGTTATTATTATTGTTATTATCATTATTATTATTATCATTATTATTATTATCATTATTATCATTATTATATTAACAATAATAATAATAATAATAACAATACTTATTATTATTGTTGTTGTAGTTAATACTACTATTACTACTACTACTTCTACTACTACTACTAATAATAATAATAATAATAATATGAAAAGAAAAAGAAAGAGAAGTTGCTATGCTATTGTTGTTATTGTTAATAGTCTTCATGATATCCCACTACAAGATGTACTGCCTTTCAAAATATATGTATATGTATGTGTATGAAAACTGGGACCATAGTATTGTGCTTAAATTATTTAAAAGGTTTAACCAAAAATAATTCAAGTAATTGTGCCTGGCTGAACATTTCCCAGCTGGAGTTTTCTCTCAAAAAAGGTGTGGCTTTCTGTTTCTCAGGGCAGAAGGTCAATCTCTCCTGAAGCATAAAACTGACTATCAGAGAGACTGGACTGTGCCCTCCTTAACACCCTATTAGCTGACTATACTGACCCAGTTCATGCAACAGTCTAGAAACGCTCCTGCTGTGTGTGGGTGTATGTAGGGAGTCGTGTATGTGTGTGTGTGTGTGGGGGGGGAGGGGTGTGTGCAAAAATGTGTTTTCATATTTATTTGCACATGTAACTTCTGTTCTGCAACTTTGCACATCTCGGCTGCTAAAATGCAGAACTGGTCAAATACTACATTTATCCCCAATGTCGCTGTTGTTAATCGTACTGAATGTTGTCTTGTCTCGTTGTTATTGTTGCTTTTTTTATATGCTCTTCCTAAGTTTTGCTGTTCAGTAACTTGCAAAACAGTAAAAATCTATAGTTACAAATTACTATAAACATCGTGATAAAATCAAAATTTAACTGTAAAAAAATTGTGATGTAATGTGATGTTTTGGAATATCGCCCATCCCTAATTTTGGTGGTGGTGGTGGGGGGGGGCTTTATTTCTGAGGGATAGCTTGATTTTCTGTGCACGTGACCATTTATATCCACTTAGTGTCCAGTAGGGAGACCGTCTGTGTACCTTGTTCCCCAGCAGATAACGTGAGAACAGCAGCTTTAAGGGCTTCGCTTTTGTGGGGGAAGGGTGTCTTGGAGTTGTCTAAAGTTCATTCACAAGAGCTCTGACGTGCACCTGATCGCTCTCGCGTACCTAGCAGGATCCCCATGTACCTGACCTCCACGTGACGCGCGTGAGAGCCGGTGTGCGCGTGGAAATACGCTTTTTTGTCGCTTCGCAGCCTCTTATGAGTCGCCGGCTGCGCGTTTTGGAGACGGCAGCAGCTCCACTTTACGCATGTACCACACAGGGCGCAGCAGCAACAGCGGGTCTTCGTGACTGGTCGGCCCGAAACGAGTCCATGGTCTGCCGGTGTGTGAGGCGTGGAGCCTCGTTCCCAAATGAGAGGAGTTGTGGACCGGATCATGAGAAGAGGAAGCTTCTAATTCACCCCCTTTCCGTGGGAGAGACCCCTGCTCGTCTGGAGTGATGCCCGAAGACATGGGCTTGTCCAGGAACGACACGCTGATTTTGTCCCACGACCAAGCGGACGCCAACCACACCACCAAAGAGCCCCTTAGTCCGGAGGTCGTGCTGGTGCCGGTCATATTCGGATGCATTTTCTTCTTGGGCATCGTGGGCAACGCGCTGGTCATGGTGGTGATCGGGCGGATCAAGTCGGGACGCGCGAGGAGCACAACCAACATCTTCATCCTCAACCTGAGCATCGCGGATCTGTCCTTTCTCCTTTTCTGCGTGCCGTTCCAGGCCACCATCTACTCGCTGCCAGAGTGGATCTTCGGAGCCTTCCTGTGCAAGTCCGTGCACTACTTCGTCACCGTCACCATGCTGGTCAGCATCTTCACGCTCGTAGCCATGTCCGTGGACCGCTACGTGGCCGTGGTGCTCTCCAAGAAGTCGCCGTGCATCAGGAACCGCAGGAACGCCCTACTGGGCGTCTGGCTCATCTGGTTGCTCTCGCTCATCTTCGCCGTGCCCGTGGCGCAGCACCAGGTCGTGACGGACCACCCGGACGCCCCCAACAGCTCTTTCTGCTGGGAGATCTGGAGCGAGCGCGTGGCCAGGCACACCTACAAAGTGACCATCCTGGTCATCGGATACCTCCTGCCTCTGGTTCTCATCACATGCTGCTACGCCAGGGTAAGTTGCACAAAGTGCACAAAGACTATTCAAACCGAATCAGAATCAGAATAAGGAAACTTTATTGATCCCAGAGCAAATGTATTACCTTATGACAGAGACTAGAACAATATAAAATATAAAGACTAAATAAAAAAAACAGTGATTTTGTGAAATATGATTTTTCACATGGTGCCACGCATGGGTAAGTTAAAAAAACAGGCACATGCATAAAGTAGTTGCACAAAGTGCACAAAGACTATTCAAAACGATTCAGAATCAGAATCAGAAAACTTTACTGATCCCGAAGGAAATTTATCATGACTGCACAGACACACAGAGACACAGAGACAAGAAATATATATAAAGTCAAAAGAAACCTGTGCAGAAATATATGATTTCAAATATATGAAACACACTTTACACAAAGGCTGGGATATAAATATGATCTGACACTGAGGTTCATTTCTCTTCAAAATGGGAAAGACGTGCCATTCAAGAAAGGCAGATGTGTGTTGATTTTGAGGAAATGGCTGCAAGAAAAACTTGCCCAAATCCACAGTCAGAGCAATGATTAAAATGTTGAAATCAATTGTAAATATGACAAACAAAGGCTGGACGAGGACCTGATTTTATCTTGCCACCACATGCAGTGAAGAGAATGGTAAGGGAGGCACTAAGCAATCAGGATAAGAAAACTTGTTCCCTTTGGAAACTGTTCATAGAGAGACAAGCAACACAAAATATAAAGTCTAACTACATCCAATAAATAAATTGCAGAAAAAGCTCAGTATGAAAGACAATATGCCATATACACAATTGCTGAGGTGTTAATGCTATAGATAAGTAGCTTCCAAAAGACTTAAAGTCCAGAAACCTGGGATGAAATGTGAGATTTCATAGTAAATAGAATCAGAGTCAAAAAACTGCATCCCAGTTGCTTAAATAGACAGGGATGGTCTTGATTTCCTCGATTAAGAGCTGTTTTGATTTGCATGCTCAGTATTGTATTTGTATATATTAAGAGCATATTTGTGAAGAAAGGAGTCTACTTTCAAGACCCCCACAATTTCCAAGCTCCCATGCCCTTTATACACCCCAATCTGTTACACTGAACTAGCTCTTGGACTAATTAATGTCCGAAGAAATTACTAAGAGCTTTTTCATTTTCAGTTTACATTTTACCGTTTAGTCAAGTTGTGTGTTTTCACTGCTACTAGCACTAGCTGCACTTTTCCTCTGGAGTGGGTCTGCCCACTCTTCACTCACACCCTGGCCATCATCAAGGGTACATTACACTGCACGTTGTACTTGTGTATGTGACAAATAAAGGATCTTGAATCATGGAGCTGTCCAAAGCACACACATTACGCACTGTGAGTGCGCACATAGCCAAACACGTGAATGCTGGAACAGTTTGATGAAGTCCTGACTCCCAATTATTGTCCTCCTGTGTTGCCATGCAGTGAGACGCATGTATATAAGGGCATTAAAAGCGAGTGTTAGGCCAGCTGGAGAGGAAAGACTGGCGCTCGCCCCCGCAGCAGGAGGTCACAGAGTTTAAACAGCGCTAATGAATCTGTAGACATACGCCTTTACACTGTCGCTCGTCTGAAGATCTCAGGAGAAGAGAAGGGGCAGTTTGAAGAGAGTGTAGCTTCTATCAGAGTGGCTTATAGCAGAAAAAAGACATTACATTAAGTAGTTCAGCCTACAGCAGTTCAGCCTACAGCTACATCCATACAGGCCGCAGTTATGAGGTGCGTTTCCAACTTCTTCCTTTGGTACAATTCAGGGCAGCCAATTAGAACCGAATATTTACATAAATCACTCTTGAAGGCACAGTAATAAAAAATGGGCTTTTTAATTGTAAGAGGTAAAGAAGGTTTGGGAAAAGGAATTATGATTGGTATTGGTGCATAAAAGCGCACGAGTATCATTAGTGGACCTAAAGAAAGTACATAAAAACGAGTTACAAAATGTAAAAAAATGGTAGGGGGGGAGGCAAAGTACCAGTTATGCAGCTTTCCTTGCAGTAAGTTTAGCTATCTGTCATATTTATATAAATTAACTCATTAATAAATAAACCGATCGTAATCAGAATCCACCCTACAGCAGTTCATCCCACTTTACGTATACATCATCAGAAAAGGAGCTTCCGAGTCTTTAACCTGGAAAATCTCACTCTGTAGAGCACTGCAGCGCTGCTGTAAAGAACAAGTAAGCATCTTTACAACAACTGCATGTAGCAATAATTACAACTGTCCAGTTTAGCTGGGAAAACCCTTAATAAAGCCATATTCCATCTTAAGAATAGTCGAAAGAGGTGCTGTTAGCATTCAAATCACTATTGTGATAATAAGAGAAATCTCACACCATCAGAACCTCACAAATGTGCATAGGTTTGTCAAATTCCATGGATATGAAGTAAAATGAAAAGCTGTGTATGAAGTAAAGGTGTATAATAATACTTTATGTTTAATTAGCTGTCGGCTGAACAGCTTGTCAGGCTTCAGAAATAGCATTGGGTGGTAGGGGAAGAATATAACCTTGCAATATTTCCTTTTGAGCATTTGATTTATAGAAAAAGGCAGTGGTGCCATATTTAAAACACTGTCGAAACTGTCAGTACAATGACTTCCATTCAGTCTTTCACTTCACTAAATCCAGTTCAACAGGCACAATTATGCTCTTTATGTAATGAAACATGCATCATGATCTGGTCTGAAAACCATATTGTGAAATATATAATTGTTAATATCAATGAATCAAATTGCACCGTTCTGCTGTTTAAATAGAGATTGAATAAAGACTGTAATAAGTACACTATATGGACAAAAACACTGGGACACCTCACCTAGGGTTCTGGACTTTTTAATATGGTTCTGGTCCCCCTTTGCAAGCTATAACAGCTGCCACTCTTCTTGGAAGACTTTCCACAAGATTTTCTGTGGGAATTTGTGCCCATTCATTCTGTAGAGCATTTATGAGGTCAGACACTGATGTTGGAAGAGAAGGCCTGGATCACAATCTCTGTTCCAGTTCATCCCAAAGGTGTTGTATGGGGTTGAGGTCAGGGCTCTATGTGGACCAGTCAAGTTCTTCCACATCAAACTCATCCAGCATGTCTTTATGGAGCTCGCTTTGTGCACTGGGACACAGTCATGCTGGAATAGGGTGGTGGAAGCTCAGTGGGTAGGATACATGCCTCCGGACCATGAGGTCATGGGTTCGAATCCTACCTTCATCATACTACCACTGGGTCCCTGAGCAAGACCCTTAACCCCGAGTTGCTCCAGGGAGACTGTCCCCTGTAGTTAGGGAATGGAAGTCGCTTTGGATAAAAGCGTCTGATAAATGCCGTAAATGTAAATGCATAGAAACTGTTCCCCAAACTGTGTCCACAAAATTGGGAGCATAGTGTTTAGTGTCTAAATTGTCTTCATCTACTGAAGCATTAAGATTGCCCTTCACTGAAAGTAAGGGGCCTAGCCCCCAAAACCTGAAAAACAGGTGTGTCCCAATACTTTTGTGCATGTAGTGTAAATGTACGCCAACTGTGATAACATAACATAAAGCAAAGCTGGAAGGAAATTTGGAGTAAATAAGCAAATTGTCTTAGCAGGGGTACTCCGCCTACTTATCAAGAGGAGACACAGCAGTGATAATGTCATGAAATGTCTGGCTCAAAGCAACATTGTTTTTTACAGTCATATGAGTGAAAACAAAACAAAATCCAAATGAATTCCTTTTTTACTCATGCTTTCGGAAAGTTCTGTTAAGCTACTGTACTTATGTAGACCCACCAGCTTTCACTGTATTTACATGCTAATGTGAAATCGCATTTCTTACAAAACAGATAGATAGGAAACTCTAGGATAACTGGCTCAAACTCATATCTCTAACTACTGTTTTAACCGCTAATGTATATTAGCCTTTGGCTTCATGCCTTCAGAGAAAAAAAACATAATGAACTCATACACCTACACACCACTGCTGCTTTGACAAAGCCTGTGTACTCTTGTCATTTGACAATAAGCACACCACTTATACAGTCAGCAAAAAAAAAAAACAAGAAGAAGTGCAGTAACTTATAAGCAGTAAAGCAGCTTTTAGAATACTCAACAGCTTTCAGGAGACGGACACAGAATTACAAACACTTCTTTGACAGACTTGTTAGAAGAGGAACTTCCTTGCAAAATCCCTGCTATAGCCTGAGTTGACTGATAAATCAATGATCAGTTATTTATCTCAGTGTTACTAAGCTGTTTAGGGGAGTGAGTGCACAGTGCACCGTGTCCTCAGAACTGTATGCATTCACAAGTAATAAGCTGAGCATTTGGGACTGTATTTTGTAAAATGATGTTTCATACACCATAAAATAAGAATTGCCTAGGTTTTATACCACATTTGCAATGAAAACTGTGAAATGGTGCCTAACATTAAATAAATTATATCATATCTAATAAAACATATACATAAAAACATATATCTAAACATGTAAACATTTCAAACATATTTACATCAAGGATGCTTGTGTCAACTCTCAAAAACCTAAAATACACCAGCATTTAGGAATCTGCTGCTAGGAGTGACCGAGTTCATGATACAGTCCTGTTTGGTGGTCTGTGGGAGCAGCTGTGAACTCAAACAGGCAAACGTTTTGGAATTTCAGACCTTTATTCCAATGAATAGGGAATTTTCTTGAAAAATGAATAGAATAACTGCTTCATGAAATAGTGAGGAACAGCGTGCATTGAATTCAAATTACAACTTTTCCCCATGTGTCTTATCAGGACATATTCTAAATACATTATGTATATTTTTTACATATCTGTAGGACAGCTTATTTTGTATTCAACCGCCAATGCTATTTCAAAGCATTCTGCCATGAATGGGATAGTGCAGATAAATATTGCAGTGCCTACATTTGTTTTCCAGTTATTCATTACATTTCAGAGCTGCTAACCAGGGTTATGGGGATGCAGCAGCTTGTCCCAGTGCTCACAGAGTGAAAGGCAGAGAAACACCATAGACAGGCATCAGTCCATTCAAGAGCAGACATTGAAACACATTTGCAACTAGGAGCAGTTAGCCTCTCTAGTTATTTTCGACTATGAGAGGAGATTCACATCCCAGTGCACACATACAGACTCCACACAGAAAGGAATTGAACCCAAAAGCATGGTAATATATCATCTGGACTTTGTAGGTCTTGATGGAAAACCACTGACATTTTCAATACTATGGTTTATAGTACAGAACCCAGAAGCTCTCTTTGGCTAGAGTGACAACAGAGAAACGTTTTATACTGATCATGTAAAATTGTGCTTTCTACTCTTCCACAGAGGGCACATACAAGGAATTTGATTCTGGTCGATGGTGTCTCTCAAGCACAACTGTATAAAATAACAACAATATGTAAAATATGTGTGTACATGTGCCTACACCACACCCATATGACTCTTACAGAGCATGCTCACTGCTCCAATAAGCTAATAGACGCAATTCTGATTCTGATTCTGATGAAATTACGTCAGTTGCCGCTGTCAGCCGTTCTAGTGTATTTTATTTTTATTAATTGTAGCTCGAAATTTGAAGATGCTAGCTTAGTTGTTATACAAAGCATAAAAGTAAAAAAAAAACAATACATGTAGTGTTATCTTCATTTTGGATGCCAGAAAGCATTTGCGGTATCCTCTTTTGTGGAAACCGGGTCCAAATGGCTCCTTGAGTGTTAAAAGTTGCCAATCCCTGGTTTAGAGTACGTACATTCTTTTTAGAAACAACTTCTAATGTAAATTTGCACGCTTGCATGAGACTTGCACCACACAATGAACTGTGACTTCAAAAGGTTTAGCTCTGAATTTTCCTCTATTTCTAGGTCTTGTATCATCTTCATAAAAAAATCAAGAATATGTCCAAGAAATCTGAACGCGCAAAGAGGAAGGTAAGCGTGCCTGTTTTTTTGTTTCTATATCTTTGATCCTTTCTTTCTTGCCATGCTCAGCCATCCTGTGTAGTGAGCATGCTCAAAATAAAGCAAACACGACATTAAATATTCATACTCACAGGCATCAAAAAAAGAGACCACCAAGAGACAAGAGTCACTGGGAATGAATAAGGGACAGTTCTCAGCTCAGCAATGACAGTGTTATGGTTGTGGCATGGTAGTGTGTTGCACCAAGTGTATCAGGTACAGCAGTGTTGCCTTGGTTTTAAAACAACTGGCTATCACATCTGGGTTAAAAAACAGTCCACCAATTAAAAATGGGGAAAAACATGACACATGAAGATGACTAGATATATGGAATTAAATTTGTGACCAAAGTATTTGAATAAAAAAAAAACCCTGAATTTTTGCAATTGAATAAAAACATGCTTGATTTATTTTGACTGTAATTACAGCATTTAGGATTCAATAGAGAAGCATGCAGCCTTTCAAATTCATCAAAAATATTCATTAAAAAAATACAAATTTAATTATTTAATCTGTATTATTCAGTGCCTTAATTTCAGCTTTACCATTTCACTGGGACAAACTCAGTTGGAAATTCACTGAAAATTCATTCAGAAATTCAGATGGAAATTCAGTCTGACATCTGGGACCTACAGGGAAAGAAACAAAGTTCAGATCGCAATCCTCAAGCACTGAAATTACATTTTAGACAAATACAACACATTTAAGGTGTTGGCAGTGCCAGCTCCAAATAACTACAGTCTGTAACTCATGGTTCCCACGGTCAGGGGCGCTGGAGCCATTATGTTGGGGTGGGGATTAATAATTGTTTTAATGAATTTTTTTTAAAACCTCTCATATCCACCCAGCGCTGTTTCCATCACTTCGCCTTAGATATGCTTGTCAACCCTTCTGTGAAACGTGGAATTGTTCTGTATTTGAAAGATAAAAGACACGATCCACATCGAACCATGTCATTTTTACCAAGTCCAAGTCAAGTGTCACGTCTTTAGTCCCAAGTCCAAGTCTATGGGTGCCGTGTGTAAAACCAGCTTAACAAATTTAGAGGTGTCATTTTTTCATAATTTAGCGCAATGTTCACACAATTTTCACACATTTAGAGCTAACTGTGTTGCGTTCTAAATCTAAATATTGCCCTTACAAATCTAAATGTGGGATATGCCAATTGGCCACGCCCCATGATTACAATTGGCTGAAGGGGGCTGGACTGGGTGCTGTGATTTGCCCTCACCAACATGGAGGATTTGCCCTAAATGATCTTAAATGTAAATGTTAAACATGAAAAATATATCTAGCACTCTAAATGTAAAACCTCACAGTTAGAATGGAAGTCGCTTTGGATAAAAAGCGTCTGCTAAATGTCCTAAATGTAAATGTAAATGTAGATAGGGCTCGGTGACACCTTTCCAACGACCTCTCGTTTGCCATAATAGCCCCTGGAGATCCGGAGTTAAAAAAAGTAATGGGACACCAGAGCGAGGTGAATGGTTTTCGGGGGTTATCATGGCAAACGAGGGGTCATTGAAAAGAGTGCGAGATATAAATAAATAATTCCACGAAATGAACATGGTTTACGAGTTATGACTCACAAGTCACAGCACCCGAGTCCGAGTCAAGTCTCAGGACGTTGAGAGCAAGTCAAGTCACAAGTCTTTGTTTGTGTGACTTAAGTGCGTCTGGAGTCCGAGAAAACACGCGCGCTGCATAGTGCAAGAATCACTTTTTTTTTTTACTTAATGTTACTATGAAGCTTTACTGTCTGCATGTGCATCTCCTACCATCTGTGTGTCCTTGTTTCATGCACTGAAAGTGCGATGGTCATGTGCCTGCAAGAATGATTGAAGGAAAGCTAAAGTTAAGCAAGCAGAGCTGCAGCAGCGATTAACCTTAATCAGTGTCAGAAACTGGCAGATTGGGTCAGTGAATTTGAGGAAAGCCTGAAAAGTCCTTGTAAAGTCCTTGAATGAGAAGAAGAATCCCTGTTAGCTGCACACTTGCAAGGAATACCAACAAGTTGTTTGTGTCTAATTAAAGCGGCCAGAAAGTGTACAGTGTTGTAAAACCCCAACAACACTGACTGGAATTCTCCACGGGGAGTTTCAGGAACTGAACTTTATTGTTTCCAACTGAAACTTAATTAAGAGTGTTTCTGCAGTATTTTCCAGGTTGAAATACAAACACGATTCTATTGAATAAATAAAGGCTAAAATGACACGTTTTTCAGTTCTCAAAAATGATTACACCTTCTTTAAAGGTCTAGAAGGCCCAGAGGGATCCCAGAAAGGTTCAGCAGTGGTTCAAAAGTGGTCCTTTACCATTTATGAAAAGGGTAGGAAAAAACTGCGCAGTAACAGATAACATACCATCAATGACTGTAAACCTACAAAGGACATGTAAACAGTACTGTGCAAAAGAGCTTATGCAAATAATATTGTTTATATGAGCAGTTTTTTTTAACAATAACCTCACTATATATAACTATAGTAAAATACAAAATACAAATAACATTATACAGTAAATGGTGATTTTATGTTCAATATATCAGTATGTTCCTTATGGAAGTCCAGTATTACTTGTAGTTTCCATCAGAAACCTGGTTTGACTCAATCAGTCCTTCATTAAATTAAATCTGCTGATGGAATTTCACAAATCCAAACAACGGCTGGAGGAACTGAGGAGGAATCTGGAAGTGAACCTGTGTTCTCCTCAGCAGCTCACAAAAAACTACGTATTTACAAACTAAACCAAGTATCTTGATACTTTTTACTGCTTTCTTGTTTGTTTGCATTTATTTATTTACTTTGCTGGCAGAAAGACACCTAAGGCACAGAAAGGCTAAGTTGTGTATGTAGTTGTAACTGAATAAATTTGCACTTTACGAGTTCACAATCAGTGGAAATCATTTTTCAAATGTGCAGTTTTCAAGATAGGTATATATTCTTGGCACCCCAATGGAAGCTGTTTCCCATTAGAGAGCTTAGTGCCTACTTTGAGTTTAATCTTCTTCTTCCTCTTCATCCTCCTGATGCTGTTGTTATTGCGGCAATTCCTGATTGGGTTTTTCCCAAGTGTTCACTCCCTTAAACCATATGCTGAGTGTAAGATACTGCAGATACTTCACTGTTAGAAGCATGAAACTTTGTTCAGCTCTCCGTCTACCAAGTATGCAATAAGTTCTGCAAATACATGGGCAAAGGCAAATATTGTAGGACTGCACTAATAATGATAAAATATATTAATCTGGGATTTTGGGGTCCTGATGAAACACGACTGAATTGAAAGTTCATGATTTTATAATACAGCAAAGAGAAGCTCTCACAAGTGTCTCTAGATTATTTATACTGCTTATTTGTGCATCCAGCTCCTGGCTATTTGCATTATTCAAAATGGTGTCAATCCAACACAACCTATTGTCCATTAGACAATATTCATGACTTCAAAAAAGCCAAAAGACGCATGAGGGACTGCGTATAACTCAGTGAACAAAACTATTCACTCTTAAAATTATCAGGAGCCTGTAAAAGTGGGGATAACTTATAAAAGGACATGATGAAATGATAATTAGCACTTTTTCTCTCCACAGAAGCATTATTGTATTCTTTAATTGCACGCACTCACGCTTCAAAGTCAACTAGAGACTTTTGGTATATTGAGGCAGACATTTATAATGCAGAGTGTAGTCCATTAGTAATAGAGTTGGGCGTCTCAATTCCATTTAAGACTTACCCTCTGTGGCCTAGACCCTTTACTTCAGATAACAGACACATTTTAGGAGCTACTTTAGTTACCCATGGTGTTATGGTCACTTTATTTACAGCGAAAGGGAGATGCTTTTACCAGTTAATGATGAGAAGATAACCTCAACCTGCAGGAACGGGATTATTTCAATATCTCACTCCGAAAACAGCTGATCTGGAGTGGGCTGTAATTATTGTAATATGGCAAAATTGACTTGTAATGTATCAGAGAAAGATAGCTTTTAGAGCACAATAACAAGGTTGTATCTATAGCAACAAATTGCTGGCCTTGGATCATTTCAGAGAAGGCTGTATTCTGTGATAGCAGTCACGAATGTTATAGACATAATATTTTGTAGGTTTTTTTTCCTTTTCCCACACAAAATCAATGCTGCTGAAGTCATCAGGTTTCACAAACGACAAAGGGGTGATCGATGTATTCCCGGGCGCCATAAAAGGTGAATCTCTTGTGTCGTCCTGAAGGGAAAGCCTTCATTCTAAAGTCTGCGGGGTGCCAGTTATGGCTGGATCACACGTCTGCATTAATCATGTCCCAGGAAATTGAAGAACAGTAGGTCAGTGTCAAAGACGGAGGCAAGCAAACAGAGCGCTCTGCTTTTGTTATAAACCGCCATGAGCGATGGGCAGGCTTTTGTTGTGCAGAACCAAATTACACAGAGGGGTTTTCTGTTTGAATTCTGGCAACCGGAGGGCTGTTAGCATAGTTAACAATGAAATATATTATACTAATTAGCAAGTTGCCAGTGGCACTCAATTAGCTAAATTAGCACTTGTTGCTGGTTTAAAACACTGCCAGTCTTGTGCGCGGATATCATACACTGCTGTTTAGCTGTTCATCTTTCATGTTCATTTAAAGGAGGAAAATCACAAGTAGGGATGGATATTGCTGTCATGTCTCCATGAGTACACCAGAGGCATGAGGCACATTTGCAGAAATTCGTTTCATTCTTTTTATTCATGACTTAAAAAAAGCCAAAAGAGGCACAAGGGACTGCGTATAACTCAGTGAACAAAGCACCCAATATGACGATGAACTGACACCCTAAACATGAACACAAAGCCTTCAAATACCCTAAACACAAATCCCAACAAAAATGTTTCATTACATTTTGTAGTGTTTCTTAAACAATCTCGGAACACTGATTTCAGTGGTAGCGTTTATTTTCATCTAGCTTTCATTTTAGAAAAAACTAAACTTTGCAGCTCAGTGGGCAGGATATTTGCCTCCAGACCAAGAGGTCATGGGTTCGAATCCTACCTTCAGCATATCAACACTGGGTCCCTGAGCAAGACCCTTAAACCTAAGTTGCTCAAGGGAAACTGTCCCCTGTAGTTAGGGAATGGAAGTCGCTTTGAATAAAAGCATCTGCTAAATGCCATAAATGTAAATGTATTTTGGCATATTAATATGTTGTTTGTTTGTTGTACATGTAGATGACAGTGTTGCCAACTCTCATGCATTGAGCTTGAGACACATGCATCAGTGAGACTAATATGAAAATAATAGTAGTATTATAACAACCTTATAATTAAAAATCTACATGTAGTTTAGTTTTTCTTTAGAACCACTGAAGGTGTGCTTTTCTGAATCAGCAAAACTTGACTAAGAAACATTAAAAATTGCAATGAGCTGCAGCAGCGATTAACCTTAATCAGTGTCAGAAACTGGCATATTGGGTCAGTGAATTTGAGGAAAGCCTGAAAAGTTCTTGTAAAGTCCTTGAATGAGAAGAAGAATCCCTGTTAGCTGCACACTTGCAAGGAATACCAACAAGTTGTTTGTGTCTAATTAAAGCGGCCAGAAAGTGTACACAGTGTTGTAAAACCCCAACAACACTGACTGGAATTTTCCACGGGGAGTTTCAGGAACTGAACATGATCATTTTACCCAGTGTAATCAAACCCAACACTAACATACCCCAACTGTGTCTAATAAACAGGGCTGTAATGATATGCGATGTGAAACCAAAATCATTACACTTTAGATTCACTAATCTGTGTCGCGATGTGAGAAGGCAGAATCACGACACGCCCCTTCCAACTCCCAGAGTTATCCTTCCCATCCAGATATAGTGTTGTCATTCGTGAACAATTCATTCAAAATAACGAATCTTTTAAGGGAACATACTGAAAGGAATCACTTCCTCAAGTGATTTGTTCGTTTCTCAGTTCAGTTGAGCTGTCAGATGCGCAGCTCCCGCAGCACGCAGCAGAGGGAGGTCCGCGCACTTACACTCTCCTGACACTAGTTTCCAGATAAACAAACTCAACACGTCAGGCTGGCAGTAGTGAGACGAGAGTTGGTCTATCCAAAATTAGGCCGATTTTAGGGCGTAGTGCGTTCACACTGACAACTAAGCTAAAGTTCAGTGCACTGAAAGTATCCGGATGGTGCACTGAAAATGTCCAGAAAACGCAGTGCAGAACAATGGACACTATGCACACTAAACGGACGTTATTTTGAGGGGGAATGACTTTCAACAAGTTTTTGAGCTGAATAATGGCGGCCAACAGTGAAATGCAAGCCCTAGCGGAGGCAACTCGGATTACTCACGGAGCCCAATTTGCAGAGTAGAGCAGTTAAATAGCAGACCATAGGACAGGACACGATAAAGATGAGAAAAGATTAACTAAGGTATATATATACCTTAGTTGTAACGGTACACAGATGTCACGGTTTGGTACGTACCTCGGTTTTAAGGTCACGGTTCGGTACGGTTCACGAGACAGCGAAGTTAAGCAACAAAAAGTTGAGGCTTGCTTTGTTTTCATTTATTTGAAATAAACAGCAGTGTATTAACCTGTAAACACACACTCTTGCTTATATTCTCATGTATGTGTAAGTGTTACGCCAGTAGGTGGCACTATTGCACCACACTACGATCCAGGTTTATGATTTACTTGCGCTTTGGTCCCTCTGTGATTCACGTCTTCTCTGTCGTACCGTGTATTCTCCGAAAGACATCATCTATCGAACCGTGACCCATGTATCGTGACGGTTTGGTACGAATACATGTACCGTTACAGCCCTAATATATGTGTGTGCATATCTTTGCGTGTTTGTATTGTACACCTCCTCTCCGGATTGGTGGTATAGCGTTAAGAAGAGGACACAGAATGGAAAGTGGAGGTGGCTGAATATTCAGACACAAGCTAAATGGAGGGATCTTTCGGCTTCGGTTTTTTGTTTATTTCCTTGCCATCATGTTTACTCATCTGTTCACTCAGAGTTATTCTTACGTTTACAGCAGAGGGGCATGTAGGAGCCCTCACAAACCCACAATGCCTCTTAACAGCTGTTAATGAAAACACACTCAAAGCACGACTGGGACTCTCGCATGCCCACTGTTTTCGAGGACACTCCATTATCTCTAGTATTTATTCTTGCCGATGCATAACACAGAGCAGTAAATTGCTTTCCTTTATCCAACACTGTGCACACCATTTTGAATCATAGCTACTTGGCATTTTGAAGGTTAGGGTCCCATATGGGTGTCGTCATTGACTGGATTCATATAAGCGGTTAACATGCCCCAATTGTTATAAACGAATGAACTAGTTCGTACACTGTATGGATTAACAGTATTTTTCAGGGTTTGGTTTGGCCCTTAACCTCCAGTGAAGGACAATCTTAATGCTTCAGCAGACCAAGACATTTTAGACACAGTTTGGGGAAGAACCTGTGCCCAATTCCACAAAGCAAGCTCCATAAAGACATGACTGGAGGAGTTTCAGTGTGGAAGAACTTGACTGGCCTGTACAGAGCCCTGAGCTTTAGCCCATCCAACACATTTGGGATGAACTGGAACAGATTGAAGAGACTGAAGAGAATACACTGTGGGCCAGACCTTCTCGCCCAATATCAGTGTCTGCTCTGCAGAACGAATGGACACAAATTCCCGCAGGAACTTCAAATTTTTGTGAAAAGCTGTTACAACTCATTTGATCCCAAATGAACAGAACACTGGTGCATTTCTGACAATTTTCAGTACTGACCATAAAACCAGAGTACAATTTTAAGGTTGAGCACCACCCCTTTCACGCAAAAACCAATTGTACAAAGCATTGTATTCCTATGTTGAAATACAAAATAAAATTAAGAATTCCCAGAAATAAAGAACAGGGATCTAAAATAATCAGCCTCAGCAGGGCAACCTCCAATTTAATACAAGTACCTTGTGTAAGATCGACATTGTATTATTTTTAGATTAGGGATTGTGTTATTTTTAGAGAGGGAAAGGCAGAAGCAGTTTTATTCAACTGTTCAGACACAGCCACTGGAAACATGATGGTCCACTCACGAGTAATTGATGCAGCCAAAGAAGACCTACTTGATGCTTGTCATGCAATGCTGTTTAAAAATCTTATTTCGCACAGCAGTGTGGTATATTTGTCATTTGTTACATTGTCAAGCTATTGCTGTCTGTTAGTATTCATGATTTGTTTTTCCTTTCCTTATTGTTTGATAGCCCACTGTCCAGGGTGTTTTTCTGCCTTTCGCCCTGGGACAGGCTCCACCACCTCCCACGCCAGGGGTTAAGGATAAGCGGTTCATAAAATAGAACGATGAATAATTGCCAAATATTTTGGCTCTCCGTAAATCATTGTCGTTCATATCACCTGTGATATGATGAAGGGTGTTGCGATCCCTTTTATCTTTTGCCTTTAGCCACATGGTTATCTACCTTTCACATTTGTGTTTCATTTTGATAAGAAACATTGCTGTTAGCTCATTTAACTGTTCCAGTCTTAAGGCAAATTTGTGGGACGTTGATAAATGTTCGTGAAAAAGAATATGGGAGGAAGGGGTGTATATTTCATTTTTAAGCATTCCTCAGCAAGGGAGGCCATGCTGGAGGAGTGGGAGCCAATTTGAAACTGACAAGCAATATATGGAAACTCAGGACAGAGGAAAGAGATCATTGAAGTAAATATGAATCATCTCTGAAGCATCTGTTGAGGGTTGGCTCTGATATAGACAGCCCGATACCAAAATGAGATATTCCATTGTTCCAACAGAACTAAAACCTTTTACTCACAGACAGCTGCGTGCATTTATTGACAAGCTTTGCCTAGACACTTTCAATTAATAATTCATTGTTCTCTGTTTTGAAAAGGGAACTTTTTCCTGATTAATCATAGTCATAATGCTTAGGAGCTCATGCCAGGATTTAAAAATTTTTTTATTACTGCTGATAATAAGAGCACTTGATATGACACATTTATTGAAGCAGCTTCTACAAAGATATTAAAACTTGAGCCTTGGACACAAGATTAGTACGGAGAGTCAATATAAAGCTAGAAGATTCCAGTTTTCCATGCCTGCATGATTAAAGTATTTACCCCTCCTGATTTGGCCTGTTCCTGCATATTTGATCTTCAAGCTAAATTTAATAAAACAGGAAAGACCTGAGACAACCTGAATACACAAAAATACAGAAAGTTGTGCCCTCTGTGAAAAAGTATTTGTCCCCTTATTTGTTCAACCAATCAGTTGAACTTTAAATTGAACTTGAAAAGACGGATCAGTTAGACTAGACCCATTCAGTTTTAGCTACTTCCAGTACTGGTGAATCTTAACATCACTTAAATGGAACTTTTCAAGCTATGTGAAGCAGGCTGAATGGTCTCACAACCATGCTACACCATGAAATATTTTGGGTGAGATGAGATAGAAAGTTGTTGAAATATATCTGCAAAGGGATGCAAAGCCATTCGGAGGCTCTGGGACTCCGACAGGGGAGTCAGAAAAGAACCCAGGTGAACATCTAAGGAACCATTCAATGTTCATGATTTTACCATTAGAAAGAGACTGGGCTAAAACGATATCCATTAGAGAGTTGCAATGTGAAAACCATGAGAAAAAGTGGGACTTTTTGTTACATCTGGTGTATTCAACATGACATGAAAAGACCATCATGCCAGCACTCAAGCATAGTCATGTGGAAGGGGATGTATTGCAGCTTTAGGGTCGACTCTCTCAGAAAACTATAAAGGAGAATAAAATCAAGCACAATTGGGTTATGCAGCAAAGCAGCGGTTTGAAGCACAAGAGCATGCCCAACTCTGAATGGCTCAGAACCAAGATGAGGGTTTTGGAACTGGTGAGTCAAACTCTGTTGTTGTAGGAATTTAAACGGGCAAGTCATACTTGAAATCCTCTACAATTGACCAGTTTCTCCACAGCAACAGGAAAGACAGATCTTTATAGGAGGTCACAGCTGTTGCTACTAAAAGAGGAACAACCAACTGTTAAGTTATAAACATGTGACGGCATATTCCATATGCTGTCTTAAGTCATTATGATCAATTATGTCTAATAATGGCAAGTTCTAACCGTGTCACGCACAACATCAAATAGTATCGTATGAATCATGACAGTTACTGGTAATGTTGTACCAAGTGCCTATTTCACACTGCAGTGTGTTTTTAAAATAACACCAACAGGTCAAAATCATCAGTGATAAGTTCATGTGGGTTTTGTAGTGTTTTTCATGCTGATTTCAAATCTGTGTTCTCTAGCACGTTTTTGTGATGAAGCTAGTTATGATAGCTGGTATAATTATCATATAATAGTCATGTGCTAATTGTTTTTGAAGAAACAGTGGGAGTTGACTGACACTGATCATTATATCTATGTTACTTGTATATCTTGTACTTGTATTATATCAACAGTTACTTGATTGGTGCCTGTGATTTAATAAGAACCGCATGCAAGTCTTTGGCAAATCCAATATTACTCATAATTCAAAAAGTTAATGTACGTGCAAAAAGCATATCTGAAATCAGCATGAAAAACTAGTTCAGGAAAGTGTGTTGTGGTTTCTGATGATTACAAAAAAGTTTTTTGTTCATCTGTGTAATGACAGATGTTCTTACATTCATAGATTTTAATCAAATATATTAAATCTAGAGTGTTTTCCGCCATAAAAGAACCTAATGTTTAACAAATTGTCCACACACATGTATTTTTGTAAAGAAGTCATGTCTGGCACCACAAGATGATTTATTAAGTATAGGAGTTGCCATCTTGACTTCATGTTTCATTCGTAGACATTCCAGGGAATGAGCTTCTCTCAGTACATAGAGTACTGGAGCTAGTTTGTACAATACTTAATAACACACAATAAAATTCAACTGTTGTAATTAAATGTCAGAGAAAACATGACGCATGACCCACCGGGTTCCTTTTGGTGACTAAGACTGGGCGTTCACAGCATGACTTTTAAAATCCCAGCAGATTTCGAAAATTGAGAGAATCACATGATTCATTTTTTTCTCTTTTGTTCCCTGAGGGTGCACACAATATGTGATTAGACAAAAAGTGTAACATACACTTAACTGCCGTCGTGTCGTATAAAGTTAGGACTGGATCTATTTGTTTTGATGGGGTCTCACAATACAAGATTCATGCAGTTATTTGAACGTTTGAAGTACACTATATGGACAAAAGTATTGGGTCTTAGTTATTGAATTCAGGTGGCCCCTTATTTACAGTGAAGGGAAATCTTAATGCTTCAGCATAACAAGATATTTTGCACAACTGCATGCTTTGTGGACACCGTTTGGGGAAGAACCTTTTTTATTCCAGCATGCATAAAGCCAAAGCCCTTAAAGACATGGTTGGATGAGCTCAAGAACTTGCCTGGCCCCCACAGAGTCCTGACCTCAATCCCTGTTCTTTGGGATGAACTGGAATGGAGATTGTGATCCAGGTCTTCTCGTCCAGCATCAGTGTCTCATAAATCACCTCATAAATGCTCTACAGTATGAATGGGCACAAATACTCACATAAACTCCAAGATCTTGTGGAAAGTCTGAGTGGAAGCTGTTATAGCTACAAAGAGGGACCAACTCTAGATTAAAGTCTATGCATTTGAATGAAATGTCACTAAAGTCCCTGTTGGTATAAGGGTTACGTGTCCCAGTACTTTTGTCCATATAGTTTATATAAGAAGTGGTCTGGTCACTCCAGAGCTAGATAAAAATTGACTTGTTTTCCTCTGAACACTACTATATCATATGTGCTACTAGACACTTCTCACCAAGCTCTTAAGCTGGAAAATAGCTTCAGAATCCATTTTCTTCACTTCTCAGAGTCAGAGCGCTGGAAACACATGGTCTGTTCAACCTGCTGGAAAAAATGTTGAACAGTGCGTGTGTTGATGTTCTGGATGTCCTTTGTTCTGGTGATGTTCTGATGTTCTGGTGGTGCTTTAATAGGCCCGTAACTCTTCCGCACAGGAAATTAAATTGAGTTGAGCTATTCGTTAAGTCAGCCTCGGTGATTTCACTGTGAAAACTTAATGACTTGTCTCTTGATTTTATACAAGCACATAATGAGTTCATTAAAGAGAAAAAGAGCTTCGATTGCGAAGAAACAAAAGGCTAAATTTTCAGTGCCCCCGCTTTCTAAATAGAATTCTCTTCAGAAAGGTCACTTGATCACTGCTTTTATTATCTCCTGCTCTAAAATATTGTGACTCCAGATGTTACGGAATTAATGAGTGGAGATAATCGTGTGAAACTGGCCCAATGTTATGCCACAGCTAAATAAGCAAGCTAAGGGTGACATTAAAAAGCCCTTGAGATTGCATAAAGTGGAACACTTAAGAGGAGTCGTGACTCAGAAGTCTGTAAGGGTGACGGTGGGGGTGCTGCTGGCATAATTAGTTTTTTTTTTTTTTTACCCCTTGCAGGTTTTTCTTGAATTTTTTTAAACTTTCCTATTTCATTTGCAAAAAAAAAAAAATTGAATTAAATGACAGAGTTGAAATAAACATAATATGTCTTCTTGTCAGCCGTCCAGAGCTTAAAATGTTTTTCAATTTTGTCACACTGAGAATTAGAGCGTGCATTCAGTCATGCAAATCATTACCTAGCAGTATTTAATGAAACCTGAAATCTGTTAATTTGCTTTATAGGTGTAATTACTGGGGCATAGAGCCGGATTTATAAAGGTTTATTAAATGAAAACAAAACAGTAAATGAAACAATGAAATAAACATTGAACTAAACACAATGAATTTTAAAGACCAAGGAACAGCGCTAACAGGGTACACAAGGTAAGCAACAAAGTACACAGTGCTGACAAAGTTCAGAGCAATAGGGAACACCTGGAGAGTAGGAGGGCTTACAGAGAACATACAGGTAGGAGTAGGAGGCAGGGGAAGATAGGGCAATGCCAAAACAAAAGCACATGCCACTGGAAATTGTGTACGCGTTGTGTAAGGGTTAGGTTTAGGGTTAGGGCCAAAAAAAAAACATTAGACGTATAAATATATAAACACAAAAAAATCACATGCATTGTAGACTTTGCTTCGATGTCGATGACAGCAAAATCTTTTATCTAAGCTTGACATTTGAGCGCCTTAAAACAATTTTCCGAGTTTGAATTACATCACGGTGTATTCATGTTTCACCTCCTCCTCCTAATATCACTCACCACCAGCCATAAAACAAAAGGATCAACTACCCTCCCTAATAACATCTTTCATTCAGAAATAAGCCAAGGTCCAGATGAAGAATGCGTTGTGATTTTCGATTCACGTCGACTTTAAACTTGGGTGAGGTGAAATGTCCAGGCAGCAGTGGAATTGTTGTGGACAGTATTTGCTCTAATAACCACCTTTGCTCAGAAAGTGAAAGGGTTATGTGAGGTTCTGCAGAGCAAACTTTTCATGGAGCTCAACTAACTTAGTAGAGAGTTGATTTTGGCACATGGGAAAATTTGTGCTTTCTCTATGACATTTCTGGCTGTTCATTATACAGTTTGATTTGTGTACCCAGGATCTAGACTACAGTTTAGAAATATTTAATGAGCTCCTTCAAAAAAAAAGATTCTGAAGGACGTTTGTTTTGTTCCAGAGGTTTTGAAAGATAGACAGTGATCTCCTGTAGGTCAGCTCTGAGTACCTCAAGCTTACTGTCATGTACTGCTGACCAGAGGTCCAACACAGCATTGATTCTACATTGCATTCTGGAATTATGAAGTAGAACTCAATCAGTTGCGGGACTGTTGATTCATCCACAGGCTGTTGTGAGCGAGTACTTCAGTTTGTTTTGCTGCAGTGGAATCCGACCAGTGTATTTGATTAATCGTTTCTGTTGTTTCATCTTTGGGTTTTCATCAAGCATGACATCTATCACTTCACTTGTATGGAGTAGACTGCCATTTTGAATGGATACTACAAGAGATTGGAGGAAACCTTGAATTTTACTTTTATGAGTTGAGGGCTGCAATAAATAAAGACGTGTCCATAACAGTGACATCTAAAAGCTCAGCCATCTAAAAATATATTGCTTTGCAACAAATAGTGGACAACTTAAACGTGTGCAATTTAACCTGTTCTTGCTTAATAGTGAAGATGGCATTACAGCTATTTGGTATTTGCTGTATTTGGACACTTTAGTTATACATCCTGGAAATATAATACAAACTCAACTCACAACAACTATAACATAGTGCTGATGCATAAATAGTTTAAAGGTGTTTTGTGGTCACCAAAGTCTGCTCTTGTTTTGATTCATTTTTGAAAAAATGTAAATGCACTCTGCAGTTTTAGAATGGTCACATCTGCATGTTCGGGGAAGTGAGGCGAGGTGCAAGGTGCAGGTTCCAATTGATGGATTTTTAATACAAAAACAGACTCTACAGACTACAAAACAACATGGCACAATGGCCTAGCAAAAGCACAGTTAACATACGACACATAAGGAGCAGGAATAGTGAGCACAATGGTAAGGGTAAGCGTGATGGTTGACCAGCAAATGAAACAAGAACTTAAATACACAACACACTCAGACTTAAACCAATCATAAAACCCAATCCATCAACCAAAACACAGGACAGCTGACAACAGTGAGTTCAGACACAAACATACCCCAGTTCCAAAATAAAAGTCTCCATACAAACATAATCCAGACCTAACAGTACCCCCTTCCATACAGTGTCCCCCAGGGCAGCCCAAACCCTCAACAAAGGGCTGAGGAAGGTTCAATGGAGGCAACAAACCAGCAAAAAGAAAAACACAGAAAAACACAAAACTCACCCAAATTTTTTTATGGACTCGTGGGCCCCATGCATCCTCCCCTGAATGTGGTATTGCGCTAGACCACACTGTGGATCCCACGCATCCTCTCACCATATGTGTCCCCCTTCGGGACTTCCGGTCGGGATGGCCCGGAGTAAAGCAATATCCCTTGTACACCCTCCTAAAAGTGCCTGGTGGTCCAAGTTCCTTCTAGGGCTGTCAGCCCCAGTACTTCTGGGGGGAAATGTCCTGGTTGCAGGCGGGGGAGCTTGCCATTACTCAACGAGTTTTTCTCACATGAAGACGGCCCTGAAGCCTCTGCTACACTGTGAATTGAAGTCTCAAAGGAGCTGCAGGATGGAATCTTTGTGCAGCCGCTGAACCGGCACGGTATGAGCCGTAAAGCCAGCTTAGGAACCAGCAGCGGGAACACCACTCCACGCCAGCCTGAGAGCCGAAGCTCCAGACACAATTGTGTAAATCTGCCATCTTAGTTTTCTTGCTGTGCATTTTTACAGATTACTAAAACATTTATGAGTTTTATGAGTGTGTTTAAGATTTATAACTAAACTATTGGTTTGGTTTTAAGATTGGTAAATGTGTCGTGTTGGACACAGGAAAACTTAGACGTTCACAGTTCTCACAGAGCACAAACAGAACCAGTTCTTTAACAGGGTTACAAGTTGTCTCTCCAACTCTGTCGGACTGGTGATGAGGTTCATGCTCAGCGAAGATGGTGCATCGGCCTGAGATGGACCCGATGCATTTACTTTTCCTCTTTAGGAGTCTCAAGGAGGTCCAGAGTGCTGGTGAGGCAACCTGGCTGGTTACTTCTGTAGATACATGAGACAGAGGGGGACCCTCCATGCAGGAACTCTTGGTGCAGGAATCTGTAGCTTGTCTCTCACACAAAGCACAAGCCTTTTCAGAGAGCAGCGTAACACACCAGGGACACCCACACACACACACACACACACACACAGAGGGTAGAATGAGGGTGACAGCACACTAGACTGCTGTACCTACAGGGCTTTAACGGAGACAGAACACACAGAACCGGTTGTTGGTTAGGGTTGGAATAAAAAATTCTGTTTTTTGCAGGTACATACTTTGCAGGTGGTCACTGGTTTTAGTATTTCAACACTGGAGAAAGTTTTCTTATGTTTGCCCAATAACAGACTGCTCTCTCCGTGTTACTGTTTTAATTACTGTATGTTTTGCTTTTAGCTTGATTTTGTTGTAGAGAATTGACGCAGAAATCTGAACCTAAAACAGAAAGCTGAGGCGACGCTGTTTTATTAGACAGCTTCGTGATAGTTATTAGATGCTCTGTTTTTAGAATCCAGGCATAGAGGTTCAATAGACTTCTTCCAGAGCACATCCTCTTTTTTCCTAGATAACACCCACCCTTGGCTCTCTGCCAATAAGAATACTTAGGTGAGTATTCAAAACTCAATGTCTTATCCCTCTTAAATATTGCCCTAATCAATGTAAGGTCAAATAGTACTTTCTCTGCACTACTCTTCCTCAAATGGTAATGCCTCATGCTGTGTGCGTGTGCATAAATACCTAATAGACTAAGAACACAGGCTTACTGTCTATTAAACTTATTTGGAAAGTACCTCCTGAATAGCTTTCCTGTGTCTGCACATTTTTCTTGCCTAAAAAACTCACCCTCAACTAGCAGCTTATTCAGGTACATGCTGCACGACGTTCTCACCTAAGAACATCCCCTCAAATATCTTCAGCTGACTCTGCTAGAAGCCTGGACCTTCTAGAGTGAAAGAAACACATGCTATTCTGTATTTAGAAACAACACACTTAAGCAATTCTGAATGAAATCTAATGGAAGAGAAAATACTCCACTTCAGTTTAGTATTTTTATCATTAATATTTCCGGCAATTTGAGGTTTTATTTGATGTGTCTTTGATCTTCTTACCGCCATGTCCTCAGAATAGTTTTGCTCAAAATGTGTATGTCCTTCACATTACCACTCCTTACAAGCAGTTTTGTGCTTCTCTCAGGGAGAATGAATGCATATTTTTCCAGGCTATATGTCTTTAAAATGTTTTCTTTGCTCTGAAAAATTTTGAACATTTTACTTATTGAATGCAGCTTTTGCCTATTTCTGTTGATTAGCTTAATGTTTTTTGATGAGCTCATCAAACAACCTGCCTGTCTAATTGAAGATGTCACTGTTGGCATAGAAATTGAGTCACAAAATATTAAACATTAATACTGCTATATTGAATATCCATACCAGAAATATAAGTAGTCTGTAGTTCTACTACTATTATTCATCATGAATGTACTGTTTGTTATAAACATACAAAGGGGGAGGAGCTTGATGGTGGAATATAAAATTGTATTCAACCTAAGGCCATGTCCACATGTACACAGGTATTTCTGAAAACGGAGATTTTCCGTTTTCATTTTTAAAAAAAAAACGCGTCCACACGAGCACGTTTTCAAAAATATCTCCGTCCACACGCAAACGCAAAAAACGCTGTCAAGAGCATGCCAAGGC